>JAUZST010038408.1:0-27375 GCA_034779995.1 Parotocinclus haroldoi | reverse complement strand
TATATATATATATGAATATATGAGCTGCATAGATATCAGATATTAAAGATAATATTATTATATTAATATATTGTGCTGTGGTATAAAACCAGTAAGTTAGTCCTGCTTTGGTTAATGTAAGTGAAGGCGTGCATTGAAAACAAGTTATTGATTTTTTTCTCTCTTTGTATATTATCTCTTGATGTCCAATGGACACGCAACCATTCATTCTTTTTCCCTCTCTTTTTTTTCTTACTCTTAAAATCCAGTGCACCAGCAGCAGGAGTTGGTAAAATAGAATCAGATGTGCGTAACTCAATACTTTAAATAGGGAAAATGATGACTTGTGTTTTTTTCTCTCTTTCTTTTTCTTCTCTTTTCTGGCCCTTGCTCAAGGCTGTTCTCTTCCTTCTGTTCCTCCTCCTTCTTCTTTCTGATGTGCAAAAGAAATGGCGGGCTGCATAATTAATGCCCAGGCTGGGCTTTTCTGATCCTGTTTGTATTGATTTCCTTCTAAAAGGCTTTTGTGGCAACCGGCACCAATCTCTCGCTGCAGTTCTTCCCCGCCAACCTGCATGGTGAGCAGAGGCAGATGCCTAGCCGAGAGTACGTGGACTTTGAGCGGGAGACAGGAAAGGTAATCCCTCTCATTATCATTTTGGGTCCCAATATAGTTCAGGTCAGATTAGCTGACTTACACTACAGTATGATGATATAATATTTCAGATTCAGTTGAATGGTTCCATAATATATATATATATCCGTAACATTGAAATGCATTTGTGCTTGAGTATGCTTATCAGAAATACATTCATGAACACAAACCCAAACTCCAGACATTCTGCAGTAAATGCTACTGTAATCCCAAAGTGTGTACCTATGTGCCACCAAGATTGTGGTCTGTTTCTTGATCTCCCATTCTTGTTTTTGGCCTCGTTTTGGAATTCCAACTGTACAAAATCTGTCACATGAATGGAACGATGTCCGTTGTCTCCACTTATGTGATCTTATGTACATCATACAGCAGTAGCATTTTCAGATTTGTTCATACTGGTATCATTGTGTAAAATTACTCACCTAAAAGTCATAGGATTTAGTTCTTTAAAAGAAATAACACTCTTTACAAGGAGCCAAGATAATTATTAATTGGGTTTTTATGTTTTATTATTGTCTTATTATTATTTTAGACATTGTTTTCAGCTGCTCTTGCCAGTCCCACTTCCTTTAATACGTTTAGAGGATGTGTTGTTTAGCACAGATTTTCCATAGGAATGTAAAATAACATTCATAACTTTAAAAAATCTGTTTAATTCCATTATTTTAGTAGAAGCTTTCAGCAGTAGCTTACAGTGTAATCCTGCATGAGTTAGCAGAAAATAAGGTTACCTTAATATTTATGTAAAAATCAAAAGCTAGAAGTCTCTAGACTTTGTATATTTCAAGTTAGTGCCTTATTTATATTTTATTTGCATTATACTCTGCACACAAACATATTTTTTTATAATAGGGAATATTTTAAAATCAATACGAAGTGGATCCCACAAGAACTGCTGGGCAACCAGATCCTGTCCCAACACTGTCAATGGTTTGTGGAAATTCTGGGTGATCATACACCCTACTGAAAAGTTAATGTGGGGCACTCTCATCCAGTTTAACATGCTTCTGTTTACCCCCCATGAATTTGTCTCTTGCTATTCAATCACAATAATTGAGTTTGCATCTCATTTGTGTAACCGGACAACTTTCATTTCATTTGCTTTTTGATCTTCTTTTTTTAAATTTTATTCAGATTCATTTTGAAATATCCACATTTTTCTTGCAATTCTTAATGTGCATACATGCAAATATATCCTTAGCCTATAGGCTTTCCAATTAGTTTATTTCAAGGACCAAATATAGTTTGGTAGATCTGCTCACCACTTATGGGTATGTGAAATGAATATGTATATCTGCATGGCCTTACTGTAGTCCAATTCTCTTACATTAAGCATAATGTAATTCTGATCCAAAATACAGGTGTGAGCATTTAAAAGTTTTGTGGTGACTGATTAATCTAAACGAACTGAATACTAATTCAAGAGTTGTATGGAGAGATAAAAAAGTATACTACAATGTTTACAAGCTGTAGCAAGAACCAATCAAACTGCGGTCTTTATAGGGATTACCAGTGTGGCGCAGCCCTAGCCAAAAATTCAACAGAGCCAGAGACCACGCCCCAGTGGCTCAATGTCACCATTTTAACCTACATCATGTTGCAATTGTCTATGCAACATTGTTTAACATATCTGCATGTTTGTATGTTGGTGTCCATGTTCGGAAATTTTTCAAGATCCATTTAATCTCAGATGCACCTTAATTTATACAAACCGACTAGAAGAAATTAAAGAGTTATAAAAGTAAATTTATTTAAGTATATTAAGTAAATGAATCCTGAACAGCCGTAATTACTTAAAATCGATCTAATTTAATATTAGACATTACATACAAATGCTGAAAATGTTTGTTTAGCATGTTTATTAGTGTTTAGTTTAGTGCAACTATTAAAAAGATTTAAAGTTTTATTCATAAGGGATTACAGCACTTAACATGATTGACTTAACTGAATGTTATTTCTTTCATATTGTTCAATTTTGTTTCCTTAATTTACCAATATCCATGTTTGAATATGCTAACTAATATAATATTTATAATTACTATTAATACTAAGTATACAAATAATCACAAATGTATTATTTGAAATGTATATGTTGTATGTTATTTATCTTAGTTTTGCAGTGGCCATTTATCTCTTTCAGCATAGATGCAATTTTTCTGAATCACTTTTGCAAATGTGGGCAAGCCCTAGCATACCCAAGGGCAGGACTTTTTTTGATTGGTCACACACTTTAGTGAAGAATCAGGTCTCCAAGAACATCACTTTTAAAATCTATAAGACCAATCCAAATCCATTTTCTTTGTTTTAAAAAGAGTGGTAGTCAAGAGTGGTAGACAATTTAAGTTGTCCTGTCAGGGATTCCCACATTTAAATTAGCTTTTTCACACATTATATCCTTTATGACCCTCATACAACCAGACCACTGTGTTTTTTTTCTTAACATAAACGTTTCACATTCACGTTGCAAACCCAGCTCAGGACTTGAAACCAGGCCCTCAGACGGTGCTGTTTTCAGCAGTACACACTGAGCAATACACTTGCAAGTGTTAAAGAGTAACAATGAAAACTGAACAGCGTTTAAATGCAACTAGAAACCTAGAAATGCATGTCCTTAATGTGGACTCTCCTTGAATTTAATTATGTGGAGTGACAAGTTGTTTTTCTTTCCTTATTGATAGCATACAGTATATCTAATTGTCCTAAATAGTATATGAACAGTGAAAACAGCTTGTGAAGTTATTGCTGTATACTGAACATTATTATAAGCATTTGTTAAAAGGGAGTGAACTCCCCCGTATTGTTCCCTTCAGTACAAAGCTGTGAGTCACCGGGGGATCAGTGAGTCATATCAATGTCATATAAGCACTGCTTCTTCTCTTATATGAATATTCTTAAAAGGGTCATGTGACCCCAAAAGAACTACAAACAAACTTCAGTATAACGATCCTGTGTTTATTATATTTCTAAACAGATTTGTAATATTTGCTAAATAGCATTTATCCAGTCAGTCTTCAGTCACCATACTATACATGTGATCAAATATAAATAAATCTACACTAGTCGAATATGAATGTTTTGTACATGATTTAGCCTGCTGGAATAAATCAACACTTCTTACTGTATAGCCGTATAATGTAATACCACTCACCACTTACTACTATTGTATGTAGCATAATAACTGGATTTCTATACAGACACACTGTTGGCATAAACAATGAGCGTTTATTACACATGCTAAAATATTTTCACAGGCTTAACCCCCACAGATTTCCTCCAGTCACTTTTGGTGGTAATTGCGTATGCTTGAGACGTATTAGCGGCACACTTCTTGGTTTTGTTTGTGTTTCGCCACTTCATGGTCGGCCAGTCAGTGGTGTCGTTGGCTTTCCTGAAGCCTCTCTTCACGGACAGTGCCTCGCCGAGATGCGCTCATTAAAAATGCATCTGCGAAAAATCGATGGACCTCTCGGCCCCAAGGCTGAAGGACTAATCTTTGGCTGTTAATTATTTAAAAAGGCATGACAGGTTGTGCATGTGTGCAGCACTTTGCTGACGAGTGGCTAAGGATGAGTGTGTGTGTGCTTGCTTAAGAGGTCAAGCCTGATGTAACCCAATCTCTCTGTCCGTCACCTTTAGAACAGAACACACTGCAGAGCAGCTTAAATGAAAAACCATGTTTAATCTCACGGTCAGGAAAGGGGAAAACCGTCAAATCCAAAGTTAAAGTACATGTTGAAAAAGTTGATGTAATGCCTCTTGATCAGCACTGATTTTTCACCTCACATGATTCATTTTAGACATATGCTGGACATATAAGGTATTCAGAATGACTTCCATAGCAAAATAAAGATTTAATTAATACATTTAGTAATAATCATAGCAACAGATCTACGACATTTAACGACCACATTATTCTTACTGCGTTCTGTGATACAGGACGAAATGGATGCTGACCAGGCATTATCATAGTTACATAGTGTTTGTAGGCTACTGTAAGGTAAGTCGAAAATGTATTTTTACAAGAAACTGCATACAAATGATACACAAATGCTTCAGAGATACTACTGAAAGCACAAGTGAAACTCTAATAATAGAAATACAGGAATATTTTGTTACAACTCTGTATAGGGGAAATATATAACAATTAAGATGACAGTATTATGGACCTGATATTTCTGTTTAACAATACACAGATAGTACAGATATACAAATAGTACAGACAGTATTATGAACTGTATGGAAGATCAGCCAGATGAAACTGAGACTACATAAGTGAACGTGAACCTGTTTATATAGTGATTGGTTAATAAGAATATAGAGGTTACTGGGGAGACAAATAAAGGAGCACTACTATAGTAGTAATGGTGACAACAGGACAGGCACATATACAGAGGGAGTCAAACCTCACAGGACATGTTGTGTATTGTAACGTGGACTTTTCCTTGGACATCATTTAGACTTTCTGCCGTTATAACCTTTGAAGCACAAGAGATATTACAAATTTCGATTTCTGAGACACTTCTGGTCTTCTTTGATATGCTACCTGACCACCGGCCATAGCCTAAAAGATAGGGCCCCTTACCTGTTACTTACTGGGGCATTCAGATATTTAAATTTCCCTTTTGTTTCTAAAAAAAATGGTGTCCTGTGTCTTTTAACGCACCCTGTATTTAAGAACACAATTTATAGCATTTTACAAAAAAAGTATGAGAACTTCACATGCATGAGTAACTTGCACAGAGAAATCTCCAAACAAGTCAGTTATAGTACTGTATACTCTGTACAGCATTTTTGCCATTTTGATTCTTCTTCTTTATATGATGTCGAGTTTTGTAGTATAATTTAACTTTGGTTGTTAAAGAGAATAGACGATTATCGGGCTGCCGTTAAACAATGCATACCAGTACATCAAAAGTGACATAGTTGAAAGAATGCTGAATCTAGTAAACATCACCCTTGTAGACAAAGGGACCTACTTACTGGAGTTAATGTCAAAACCTATAGATCTTGACAGGTTTATACCCTGTCAACTTCTAAAATACGACTTTTTGTTTAAAAGGAAATTCTGTTAGAAAACCTCCACTGATAAGGTTTCTCCTTTTCCTCGGTTCCTTTTTGTGCTTGCCTTTGGCTGTTGCTTTTTATCTGCTCATCTGCTCTGTCTTATTAGCCATACATACATATGCACACACTGTGTGTTTCATACACTAAATTCCCAGTAGAGCCTCGCTGTCAAATCAGGGGAGTTCATGCGTATTTTCCAGCCCCTACTCCTAATTAAACTGATTGTTAACCTTTTGCACACACATCATTTCCTCTACTCTAAACTTTTAATAAACTACAACCAAAAGCCCTAAATAAACAGCACCTTCATTGGAAAGTGCAAAAACTCATCGTATATCCAAAAATGTTAAACTTTCACATGCCTGGTGTACTTTTTATTGGCTGGGTCTTGAATCATAAATGAGTCATCTTCTCATTGTCTCACTGTTGAATGCTATATTCATCGCCATATTACCAGACTGATACAGTACTTAGAGAAAGAAAATTTGTAGTAAATTATAAGCACTTTAGAAGCAGTTGAATGGCAAAGAACAACCTGTCGAAACTGCTTCTATTAGCAATTATTAAAATACTATAGACTATAGTAGTACTATAATCTATAGACACATCTATGTGAAGATGAAGTCTTACTGCAGTACACAAGGCTTTTGAAAGAGTGACATGAAAAATAAAATAAAATGTCCCCTAATGAAATATCCTCTACGTTTTGTGAGCAGTGTAATCTAAGATGAACTGTATTCTTTCCTTCTTTCAAAACACTCCTCTTAAATTTTGAGACATTTTGTTTACACAAGTATTTCAGGTAGTATAATAAACTATTATTATTTTACTTCGTTGTGTGCCATGTTTATTTTGGCTCAGTCAGGGTGTGTTGATTTGTCAGCTGACTTGGTGACACTGGAGTAGTTAAGCCAGTAGTAATTACGCAACTTGGTTTTCTTTTAGGACATATATTAAGACTTAACCTGTCAAATCCCTCTGTTATTCAGTGTTTTCCTTAGTTGTATTGACACAAGTTATAAGAATTAAAGACGTTTTATGTAGACATTTTAGCTTTCCCCCCTTTTTTCATTCTTGGGCTTTCGGGAGGCAGCAAGGCATAAACCATCACGTCCTTTCTCTGTAACCCCCTACATCTAACCACTTTGTTCCTCTTCACCTCCTCCTCTCCTCTTGTCTCGTTCTGAAAACACCGGTGCTGCCAGCAGAAGCTGAGACGGGCCAGTTTAAACTTGGCCTGTGTCGGGGGGACAGTAGTATTGTCCGTGAGCCCCCATAGCAATGCTTAAGTACAGGCTCCCAGTGTCACTGCACGCTAATGGGAACCAGCTGTGGGGGAGGATAATTTTAGCAGTAGCTAGAACAACCTTAGAGTGGAGATGTTAACCCTGTCCCAGCCAAAAGTCTTCACACTCAAAGCCTTCTACTATCCAACAGTTAGCCCCTTATCAACATACAGAGCTTCTAAAGAGGCATGTGGCATGAGGAAGAGGAGGATTATAGGCCCTTTGAACTTCCAGAGCACTGGGTGGATGCATTTTGACTTTGATGTCACAGCTCTGGAAATGTCGATTTACACAAACATCGACATTCCAACTGCAAAACAAGTTCATTTTTGACTATAGTGTATAGAGACAGATCTAGGAAATATGAATTATTTTAAGATTTTTTAAAAAGAAACTATAAAGATATACATTTTTCATTTTGCAGTGTCATAGAAGTGAATTAAACAGTGTTGTAGTACTAGATGCATACAATTAATGTAATTGTCCAAATATTGTAAACATTGACTGAAATAGCTGGTACTAAATAGGTAAGCTGAATATTTCAAATTACAATAAATACAATAAAATGTGCTCAGCTAAAATATGCAAATTTATTAGAATATCAAGTATATTGTGAAAGGTTGGATGTTAGACCAGGGATAATGGGGTCAAATGGAGTAAATGGTGAATCAACCTTTCTTAGTCAGCTAAACTGTATTTATATTTTTGTATCCATGCTGTGGGATGAATGACCTCATTAAACACCTACACCCGGCTTCTAAAGCTACACGTTATTTTGCTTTCACTTTAACCTTATAGTAACTCATGGCTTTGTTGTAGAGACATGCATACAACACAAACAAGGAGAAATAGAGACCGCTAGATTTGTGAACCACTTTCATATTGCCACAGTATATCTCACTGAAATGTGATCTCCTTGGAGATGCAGGATCTGTGCTTTATATGGGAGGTATGGAGAGATTGCATGCTCCACTCCATTCTTCTTCTGTTTTTCCATTGCAGCACTGGTGTGTGGTTAGCTCTTTTTTCAGCCATGCAAAGCGAAATTGGGTTTGTCTGCCTGGCAGAGTCTAAGACTTTTGATGTTCTCCTTGCTGGAGGAAAAGCAGAAGCAGGGCTGTAAACTGATTGGTGGGGACCTTATAGCTTCAACCTTGTATCTAGAGTGATTCTCTGCAGCATGTCTAAACAATGCTGTTTACAAACCAAACTCATTTTGAAAAAAAGAAAAAAAAAAACAATAAATAAATCCCTCAGCCTTATGGTTAGGGTTGGGTAAATGGTTGTAGCTCTTCTTGGAATTCTGTTTGGGTGAAATCCAACAAAATATACTCAAGCTCATTAGAATTCCTTCAAAATTTTCATGAGAGGGTTTGCCAGTGCACAATCGATACAGGGAATTTGATAAATTGCTAGACTGATTGCTTAGTGAATGAAATGTGACTGGAACATTATATTTCACTGAGAACTTGATGGGATTTGTATACTGCAGAGACAGTGACAAAATAGCTGGCATTTCAAAAATCCTTCTAAACAGAAATTGTGTGTGTGTGTGTGTGTGCGTGTGTGTGTGTGTGTGTGTGTGTGGGAGCAAATGTCCCCACCTTGCAACGGTAGAAAGATCTGACATTCTTTATCTTGGCGTTGGTTGGCATTGGCTCATCCTCACAAGAGTATATTCTTTTCTTACAAAAAACAGCAACTCAACGTCAAATAAATTTGCTTTAGCTTGCTGGGGTTAAGGTTAGGGTAGGGGGTAGGTGTACAGGCATAAACTGCAGGAGTAGTATTGTGTCAATGGAAAGTCCTCACAAATTATAGAAAGACAACCTGTATATGTGTGTGTGTGTCTTTGTGTGTGTGTGTGTGTGTGTGTGAGAGAGAGAGAGAGAGAGAGAGAGAGAGAGAGACACTAAGTTAAACCATTGGTGAGCAGGCCCGTGTTATGGAGCCACACTGGGGTGTGGTGTTCTTCTCTCTTAGCCTCTATAAATCTTTGCCACGACTGTATGTGTAAGAATGTTCGCTCGGGGGTAGATAGTGCCAGGACGAATCTGTCTAAATGACTCCATTATAAAAGGGGTTGTAGTCTGAGGTTTACCTCAGGAATTGGTGTTTTAATAGTTTTGTGTGAAAGCTCATTCCCGAACGTTGCGCTCGTGCCTGTGTGCATGTATTTGTGCATAAGTGTGTGACGCTGAATGTGTCTGTATGCGCATGTGTCTTCTTTCCATACATTTGCATGCATCTTGCGCCAGTTTTTTTTTCTATCCACTTAATAGTAATCATGTATTCATTTTCATGTCTGCCACAGGACATGTCGAGGATCAGTGTGGCGCCGGTTTGATAATTAATCCCAAGATGTAGCATGTTAACAAAGAGGGAAACGTTCTTCAGAAAAAAAAGAAAAACAGACAAATAGACAATCAGATGCAGATGAAAGTGCTATCTCTTATCCACGCCGTGAAAGCAGGATATGTATTGGTATATCTTCTGCCAGCACACTCACAGGAAATAGAGAGGCTGGTTTTACATTACCTGACTCCAGCGAGTCCTGATTTCTGACCAAAATCCGTGTTATTAGAGGAATGGATTTGCTATTGTCATGTACTGATATAAAATTGTGTACAGTAATAAGGATCAAACCTTTTATGGCAGTCAGCAGTTAATCAGTGACATGGCTAAAATGTTCAGCTTTCACCGAATACTTATCAACATTTACATTTAGTTATTTAGCAGACTCATTTATCCAGAGCGACTTACAACCAAACAACCTTATAATTCAAGCAGTTTTAGGCTAAGGGCCTTGCTCACAGGGGCAAAGATGGGATATGAACCCTGGACCTTAGTATAGTACCAGTACCTTTACCATTAGACCACCACAGAATATCTGCACATGACAACAGCAAAGCTGTTCTTCTTATATCATGCATTTTGATGGATATTTCAATGGGTGTGCTTACATTCATTTAATAATCTAACAACTGCAGAAAATCAGATTGTGTCAGCAGATCCGATCAACTATTTACTGTACACGCACTTGAATAATCGGATAATAAGAAATCTTTAATATTAACTAATCAAACTTTTTACTTTCTTGATTATATACTGTTTCAGAGTCTCGAAAAAAAAACCCTGCCTTTAATTAATTGGTGCTTTTAAATCTGGTGTTTCTATATCCGTGACACAAAATATGCTATGTGCAGACTGAGAAAACAGACTGAAATCAGGTGAGGTGATGCTGTTTTAAATGTCTTATTGTTGTTCTTAGCATTTTCAGAGTTCCTTCCTTCTCTGCTTACTTTCGTCATGCATACGGCAAACAGCATTCACACACTGTGAAGAACTAGAACGCTCAAGGCACAACTGTAACCCGTGTCTAGACTAAGCAAACAGAATTTAAAGGAATTGTGTTTAAAGCTGAACTGAATTGTGAAATAATATTAGTGAAACACGTTTTTTTATGTGTGACTGAGCTTGTGGCATTGTCTCATTGAGTGTGGCTATCTACGACCAAAACAAAATCGGTTATGTGAGAGTGACTCGCCGATTCCGTTCACCGACTGATTAGCTAGTAAATCTCTATTACAACTCTACTTTATGACATATACTATGCCGCAATATGTTTCTGTAACACTTCTTTGTTACTGTAATTACCTGGACATTAGTTTTACCGATACTTATTACCCTTTTCAATGTTACATAACGCTTGTTTTCACTGAAATTAAAATACATTTGTTAGTCCACTCTGTAACTGATTCTGGTAAGTGGTCCACAGAGACTAATGAACTAATTATGGAGTAATTCGGCCATATTATCTAAATTTACTTTATGCTCCTCACAAAAATTAGGGGATATTTGGGATATATTTGAGTATTTCATAATTTTTGTGAGCAGTGTAGTTGGACCAGGCATGGCAGGGTTGTACTTGGGCCTGGGTCGAATGATAGATGAGAGTTTCCCTGGAAAACTGTGGCTTGGAGCATTTCCGGCCTCTTTGAACAGAAGTTGGTTTGCCCACAGATAAGTTGTCTGTGACATCATCAGAGTAAGCCGACTAATTAATTCCTGCTGTTTCAATCACTGTGATGATGGATTGAACTCCATCACCTGTTTCCCTCCACCCTTTATTTCAACAAGGACATATTTGAAAGTTTTGGGGAGAATTATTTCCTTGTGTGCAGTGGAAGCTCGTGGTTTTTATAACAGGGAAGCGAGTATGTTCACGTGCGATCACCACATTTTACTGGCCAGCCATAACAGTATGCTTACTATATTCCTCTAATGGAGCTGCACTTAGTGGAGCTGCTTAATACAAAGCTGTTTTACATAATAACACGTCTTGGTTATTGGTTCTGTTTAAATTGTAAATGCAATATTGTAAATGTGCTGTACGACTGGCTGGTGTTGATTTATTGACGCTTGTGAGTCAGTAATGTTCCTGATTCCCAATTGACTGATTGACAGCTGGTTATGGAGTTCTGTCCCTGTGTTATTTGGACTAATAATCATAAGAGAAGCCATGCATCAGGGTGGGACAAATACAAAGAGCTCTGTCTGATTATATGGTGAGGTGCAACAGCCCACACTTCATTCACTTGAATGAAGACTGACTCTGAATGTAACTCAAAATGGCACATCCATATATCAAGTGACTGTTTATTTTGATACACAACACACAATACACACCCGCATATGCGCACATTGGTTTCAAAGCAGATTTTCCAATGCAGACTGAGCTGTTGGGAGTACTTGCTTGAAAGACCTACATGATGCTGCAGTGAGGCAGACAGTCATTTGACTTGCTAAAATATTGAATTCCACCACTATTCATTAATAATATACACTCACCACTCGCTTTATTTATAAACTCAATGTCCATTTGATCAGTTCCACTTAGCAGATATATGCACTTTGCAGTTCTACAATTACAGACTGCAGTCCATCTGTTTCTCTAAAATCTGTGTTACTCTGTTCTCTAATGGTCAGGACCTCCACAGCACCTGTGTTGGTTAGTGGCGCATGTACATGTGGTGCATGTGCATAATGAGAAAACCAACTGAAATCGGGTAACTGGCATACATACGAGGAATCCGATTACCTAAGGAAGGACCCCACTGCCTTGGGCAGCCTAGATATATGTAAGAAATAAATAATATAATTATACACTGCTCACAAAAAATATTATTACATAATTAAATGTCCCCTACTTTTTGTAAGCAGTGTGTAGCATAATAACATAAGTATAAGTTATAAGTAAAAAGTAAAAGAAAGAACATAATTAAAGAAAATATAATAATTAAAATATAATAATACAGTATATATGCTGCAATAAATTAAAGATGATACAGTATTATGAAGCATTTGATTATATAGAGAATATGAAACTATAGAATATAAACCAATAGCGTTGGACTGGAGCCGACGGAACAGAAGAACTGGTAGCAGAAGAACAGCTTAGTGTGTGCAGACTCTGCCCTTTAAGTATTAGAGCTTAACTGAAGAGAGACTTTCCATGGATTTTAAAGCCTGAGTAAATAAGTCTGTTTTTAATCTGGTCTTCAAGGTTGAGGCCGAGTTTGAATCACGGACAGTGGAAGGGAGATTATTCCAAAGTAGGGGGCCACTGTGCTCTTAGGAACCTTGAGTGCTGCAGAATTTTTTTTGTAACCTTGGCCAGATCTGTGCCTTGCCACAATTTTGTCTCTGAGCTCCTTGGGCAGTTTGTTCAACCTCATGATTCTCATTTCCATTGACATGCACTGTGAGCTGTGAGGTCTTATATAGACAGGTGTGTGTCTTTCCTAATCAAGTCCAATCAGTTCAATTAAACACAGCTGGACTTCAATGAAGGAGTAGAACCATCTCAAAAAGGATAAGAATAAATGGACAGCTTGCGAGTTAAATATGAGTGTCACAGCAAAGGGTCTGAAGATTTTTTTAAAAATACATTTTCAAACATTTCTACATGTCTGTTTTTTTCTGTCAAGATGGGATGCTGAGTGTACATTAATGAGAAAACTTTTTTGATTTGAGCAAATCGCTGCAATGAAACAAAGAATGATTAATTTAAAGGGGTCTGAATACTTTCTGTACCCACTGTATATGGTAAGTGAAACTGATCAAATGGACAGTGAGTGTAGAAACAAAGGATAATTATATTAAATTATAATAAAGTGATCAGTAAGTGTAGACACTTTAGGAAACATTTTAGTATTACATTTTCATTCCAAATGCAAGTCTACTTTGTAGTCTAAAACCTTCATCCTGTGCTTGTGTCTGGTGGTGTACTCATGTTAGATTTTGACAATGCTTGTTGAGTTTTGTCTGACATTTCTGACTTGTTAAGCTGCAGGAATACTAAAAGAGCAAAACAGGGTCATGAGAAATGGAACAAAAGGATGCTGTCTTTTTGCCTGCCTTCTCCCATTGGGTTTCAATTATAGTGCTTTACTCATGTTTCTCCATCCTGGGTGTCAGCCTTTCAGACACACCACTCAGATCAATGCCCTCTCCCATGCAACAAGAGAGAGAGATTCAGAAACAGCACGTCATACCATTTTCAACTCATCTCAGCCTGTTTGGGTAGATCAAGTGTTCCTAAACTTTGATGATTATTGTTTGATATGTAAGATATTTAAATTACACGACAGCTCTTACACACCAGGGCCATAGTAGTCTATGTTGTATTGTTTGATATTTTACAACACAATTGAATCCAACATGCACAATTCAGGGTGCCTGTGATTCTTGAGTGGCTGGGCCAATTATGCTCCCATATCCATTGCCAGAGCTCCTCAAAATTCAAACATCCAATCTTCCTGCAATAAATTAAACAATTTTACTGTTTGGATGACTGGGAGCTCTAGTAATTCTTTATTGCTATGGTCCACTGACTATTGAAACAGTAACACATTTTAAGATATTTCAGATTTATTTAGTATAGCCTGATAAAATGCAGGGTACTTTTTCAAAGTATTGTTCCATTTTCTCAAGGAATCATGCTTTACAATAGATTATCTCACCACCACTTTCACTACAGAATGTTCAGCATCGATAGACTAAGGATGCTATAGTGAGGGTCACATTAGGAAGACCCTGCTCTGTTATGGTTACAGATGTGGTGATCTGATCAGGAGCACGGCATTGCTGTTATTCTTGGAGCAAAGAAATGGAGAGTTTTCACTCTTTTTGGCTGTACTGTGCTTTTTTTCTGATGATTCTGCAGACTGATGTATATTGCTTTATTGCTTGTCTCAGGCTGTGCAAAAGGCTTATTCTGCATTGATTGAACTTTCTTTGGAACAATTGCCCAAACTTATCCAGAAAAGCTGAAACCCATCTTTGTAACTGGGAGCAACAGTTGTTGAGTCGGACTAACAAATCACAGAATTCACATTTACATGTAGTTTACAGAGGAAAGAAAATGTAAAGTAAAATATGTATACAGAATGCACGGAGAAGGGCTACTGAATTGGTAACTGGAGCACAAACAGATCATTTCTCAAATAGCACGATACAAACATGTGCAGAAGTCTTTTAAGGCTGAAAGGGTGCAAAAACATTCAGGAGAATGCAGTTGTTTTCTAGATTCAAACCCACAACGCTGCCAGTGAATTTAAGCGCTCAATCATTTCCTCTTTCGGCCCATGAAAAATACGACCTAAAGTGCGTGTGAAATTTCATAACAAAAGTCGAAACTTTAGGCACGAAAAGCCAGTAAGGAGCATATCTTTTCTCTGGTTAACGGCATGGAAGGCAAAATGCTGACGGTCGCCATGTTAGTATCCACTGAGTCACTTGTTCACCGGGAAAGTACGATAAAAAATGAGCACATTTACATGTACTTATTCACATGCATTGTCTGTAATCTTATCAATGTGTTTACATGCAGATACATATTAGATATTTATAAACATGACATGGGATGTCTACTTTACTACCAGCCAATGCTCTCAAAGAAGGATGTGACATACACTTCAAAAAGTGTGCATTATATAATGAAATTCTTTGTTTCCTTGAGCATATACTGCATTTCAGAGTATCCCCAAATGCGTTTGATAGTTGATTCATGGCTGTTATGTATAATTCTAGGGCCAGATGCTGCAACCAAGCAACTGAAAAAACAACCAAGCCATTGGAAACAAACCGAAAAGTGACAGTCTCTTAGAATAAGCAGACCTGGCAACCATGTTTGATTCGACTAGCCACTTCCTGGCTTTGCCTGAGTGCATGAGCAGACTGAGAAAAACGACTGAAAGGAACGATATACATAGGATGAGAAAGCTGAGCTAAAAAGGCTCTCTTTATTGGATCTCTTAATCTGATTTCTAGAACATAATTCGATCTGGCAAATCAAAGTATCTGGTTTTCATGACAGTTTTAATAATCCGATAACTGCAGAAATCTGACTGTAATTGGACTATTTAGTTCATGTAAATACACTAACTGATATTTTTCTATCCTTCAGTGTCAGGAGGCAGGTAAGAAATTTTAGTTAGTATAAAATAGTATATAAAAAATAGTATAAAATATTAGGCAGTTTTTGTGGGACTTCTCCTGGGGGGACCGCTGGTGTCACCTGCTTTATCACTGGCCACCTACCTTGTTGTATTGTGTATAGTCTTACATTTGTGCCTTATTCGGTATATCCATGTATCATAGCACTTACTGTGATTAGTAGAGATTTTAAAACTGCTTTAAAACAGCTTTATGTTGTGAAGAAGGACGTGTAGGCGACTTAAGGCTCGGCTTTTTTCGACAGGATTGCTTTGATCATGCGGTGCATTCAGACTCAGGCTTCCCTCTCCACCACATTCCCCCTGAATATCATGCACACAAGTATTTCAACAAACATCCAGCCACCATCACATTGCATTCCTATTGTGGTTTTGTGTTATTAAGAGGACAAAAACACGTCCTCCAAGCATGTCTGTTATAATAACTCAGGCTGCATTGTGACTTTTTCTTCTTGTTGTTTTCATGCCTTGAATAATCCACTGGAATAACACATTAACATTGTGCATAGGTTGTAATTACTAACAAAGTTGTAACTAAATGCTTTAGTATCAAAAATGCTTTTAGTTTGTCGAGTACAACTTTACTTAAACAGTAGTTTAATAGAAGAGCGTTTGTATTTTTGTGTATTGTGAAGTGAAACAAAACATTCATGACATTTATTAGTTCTCAGGTTTAAGAGCAAACAACGTCATTTTGGTTTTCTCTGATTCATTGGGTTATTCTCAGGTGCTTTCCGTTGTCCTTCACTTTGTGTTTTGGGCTAATAGGTAGGGTTGTACAGAGTGTGAGGGCTGACCTGAAGGGAGTTGGGCCTTATGGTGTGAGGTGTAATTGTATGTTTTGGGCTAACAGAAGGCAGGACAAGCCTAAGGTCACTCTGTTTTGTGTGGAACTGACAGGTGGCATGAACATTGAAAATGAGGCTTATTAAGCTGTGGGTGCGCATGCATGATGAAGTAAATCTGTCAGGTTATTTCTGTGTGTGTGTGTGTGTGTGTGTGTGTGTGTTTATCTATGAAGAAGTAAAACTTTTGAGTCTGTTGGATATATGCAAATGTGTTTGTGTCTGTGTCTGTCTGTGTTTATTTGTGTTTCTGTGTGTGCTGGTGTGATGTAAATGTGTGGTGTGTTGGATATGTGTTTGTCATTTGTATACATATGTGTTTGTGTGTGTGTGTGTGTGTTTGTCCATGAAGAAATAATTTTGTTGAGTCATTTGGATATATGTATGTGTTTTATTTTGTATGCGTGGATGTGCATATGTGCGTTTGTGTGCGCGTGTGTGTGACGTGGGTGCGTGTGTGTGTGTTTGTCCATGGAGAAGTAATTGTGTTGAATATATTTGGATATATGTACATCAGTCTGTGTGTGTATGTGTAAAATAATAGGGCAAACGTTAGGGTTCTACCTGTCTCTGGTTTCACAAAGGGGCTTGCTATATCTGCACAGCACTACTTTGCCTAGGCGTGCTTTGCACCTGCACCTGGTTGCACCTGTTTTTGTGTGTGGGTGTGGCCGTGGGTGTTCCTAGGTGAGAGAGAAGTGTAAAGAGAAAGGTTTCCTCTAGGTGTTTTCACTCACACATAAAGAAGTCACAATATGATAAGTCACAATGGTGAGGAGAGAAAAAGTGAGACAGAGGGAGACCGCTGTGTATAATATTGATCACACAAAAATCAAGCAGTGTGTGTCTCATTTGACATCTCCCTATACCAAAGCTTTCCATTTACACATTGTGTGTATATTTAGTAATATCACTGCCGTGAAAGTGCTTGTTTGCCCTTAGTTTGGTTAGCTTTATTCATTTATTTAATGTCATATCAGTTTCAATGACTATTGATGACAGGAGCAAGGTCATATCGGTACTAGTCAAGCACACTGACATTAGGGCATTTTAGAAGGACCTGTTAAAATAACACATGCCTTTGAAATGTGTAAGTGAACTGGAGTGATCGCATGTGGACACTGGGAAGACATGCTAACTTTGCATAGTCAATTCTCTCACACTTTCTGAAGTGTATAAAAATGCAAAAGATTTTGTTGTATAATTTTTTAAACAAAAAAAAAATTACTAGATACATAAGGGTGAATTAATTGTTCTATTGATACTTCATCATATCCTATACAACCTAGTGAAAGCATTTCTTTTTATTTCTGAAGAATAACAATTCAAAATAATGTTACTGTTAGTCATAAACAAAATAATATTTAGTCCCCTACAAATCGTAGTCTGATTTCTGCAGTTCTCTGATTAATCAAATGATCATTTCTACAGATCTAAAAATCTGATTAAGGGAACTGGATTTTATTGCAGTAATTTGATTTCAATCAGTTTTGAGCATGCACTCAAGCCTAACATTAAGTTACCAGGTCCAGTTAATCTAAAGATTTTGCTTTATTTGGGCTCTTTTTACATGTATTTTTTGCTGGATATGGCATCCTCAGAATTAAACATGCCACATCGTGGAGACTTTGAAAAACATCTTTTTGTGACATTATTGTATTATTGCAGTTATTTTTGCCTGAGTCACCTAAACTCAGAGGTTTTCCCTTTTCTAATAACTCAAGTGCATGTATGTCCTTTGATTGAACTACTGACACAATTAGAATTTCTGTAGTATTCAGATTATTAAGTGCATGTAAACTCACTCACTAAGGTCACACTTATCTTTATGAGAAAGAGAATAATCACTTGCTAATGTCCATGCATGGCAAACTCCTTAGTAGTAAACAAAAATGGAAACTAGTTTAATTTGTAACAGAATTTAATCAGATTTGTAAAACTAAAGTATATTTTAGTGTAGAACAGTAGTGTGTCTAGTATTAAATAAACTACTGTTATGCTTGTAGTGCAAATGGCATTGGTTAGAAGTTGTTCTTCAAGTGTCAGTTTTATTTTATTTATTTACAGATGATTCTTTTAAGTTTTATGGCAAATAACTATTACAGTAACAAGCACAAAAATGTAAATACTGCTTTGTGTGACTTAAAAATCTACTCTTCAAATATTTATCTCATGAATTGATTTAAGAAATACTGTAATCAATCCAGAGAGGCTAGATGGTCCAGTGGCCAATATTGAGATCTTTTCTCCATGTCTGCATAGCTTTCCTCTTGGCACTCTGGTTATCTCTCACATCACAACTACGTGCTTTAGGTCAATTGGCAGCTCTAAAATCCCCAAGTGTGTGTGAGAGTAGATATAATATGTGAAATGGATTTGGCACTGTGTCCAGGGTTGGTTCCTGCCTTGCACCCCGTACTGCCAGATGGACCTCAGCTTCCCCATGGCTGATGTTGACTTAAGCTTATTTAAGCAGGTGTGAAAACGAATGAAAGTAGCAAGTCCAGTCTCATGTGCTTGGTGTGTAGACCGATCACCGATCAGATCGTAGATCACGTGCCAATGGAAATGAAGGAAAACGATACGAGCACAGATTTGTAACATGATGTCAGAAAGAAGCACCAGTATATAATATGCCAGCGTCTCGATCTTCTTCAGATTCTTTGTCTCTGCTGCATTGTTTTACTGTACAGAGGGAAAATCCAGAAATTGCATTGAGCCTCTGACTCACTCAGCGAGATACGTCTGAATAACACACACAGCAAGAGACATTTTGCTGCTGTATGAATAAGACTGCGATCAGCAAAAGCAGTATAATTAGTACTTGTGTTGAATCAGCCGTGCACGCACAGAGCGTCTCATACTTCGATAACAAAAAGCTCCACTCATGAGGTGTGTGGATACAATGTTCCTTCTGTCAGTGTATGTGTGTGTCTCCTGTCCTTCTCTGCCCCCTGTAGCACCAACCTCTGCCTCACTGGGTTTTAGTGTTTTTCTTTCTGCCCGCACACTTCAGATCTGCTGACGAGTGGCGCTGGTCACATTTTCCTACAGCATCTTGAGTTTTACTGGACTCAACTACAATGAGTTGTGCTTTACACCATTTAGCCTTTCAGAGCTTTATGTATCTGATCATGTATGTATTATGTATTAATATAAACAATAGGGGTACAAATGCACTTACAATTGCCATTAACAGCTTGTTACAAACAAGTAGTGGAAAGTTATCCAGACAAACGTGAACAACTTACACAAAAAAATGGCTCTAACCACATCAAAAGAGTTGGAACAGTCTCTAGTCCAAACGAGAGCTAGCAAGCACAAGTCTGTTTTATTTTATTCCTTATTATAATTTTGAAGACAATTATAGCGAATGGACGTTGATCGGATGGGTGTTAAACGGCGCATACTTGTGCACTCAGATCTGCTTTGTTCATTGATCGGATTTGTTCTTGTGCACTTACATTTGCTTAACTGAGGTCACATTAGGGGTGTGCCATATTGTATCATTCACGATATATAAAAGTGTTTCTGTGGTGGATGAGTTTGTCCCATAAAGGGGAGTGACTTTGGTAAAGTTGAGTGCATTTTGGAACAAAATAACAAAATATTAGATGTACAACAAACTACAGTAATATGTAAGTTATGCAAAAGGTCTGTAACAACAAATATGGGAAACGCAAACAGAAGCACGCAACTGAGTCAAAAATGCCACGAAGTGAGGCCTTTTGAAGTATAAAATATATTTTGTCGCAGTTGTATTGTGCTGAAATAAATTGGCATATATATTGTTATCGCAAACGTATCCTAAAATATCGTCATATTATTTTAGGTCCATATCGCCCACCCCTAGGTCACATATAGCATCAACAAGGCACTGTCAGATATACTCAGCTCAGAGCAGATGCAAAAGCACTTCGGTTTTTCCGAGATTCCATATAAAGTGGGTTAAAGTAATTGAGTTTTACCTCTATTTTTTTCCTTTGTAAGGACTTGTCATTGGCAAAACAGACCAGAACATGATGAAGTTTGTATGTGTTTATGGTCATTCTTGAATTGTTATCATTGTAGTAATAAATGAATTGTAGTAATACAGTTAAAAACTGGAAAAAAAATTAAAAAAAATTATTATATTATATTATGATATTATTGTTTTTGTTATTGTTTTAGCCCTCCCTTCAAGTGCACTACAGTTAAAGCAGCTTAGATTTTTTGTGTGTCCAAAAACTTTCCCTGTAAAAATGTTTGGGTTCTGTCTGAGAGCTCTTTCAGTCTCTCCTCCATTCCAGTTATCCAAACACTGTTGCAGACTTCTTGTTTTCTAACCCATTTCACTGAGGTGCTTGGCGGCCTCTATTGGCAGCTATATAGTAACGGTTTAGTTGCTTTTATACTGTTTCCTGATTAAGCTGCTATAAATGAACAAACTTCTCAAACCTTAATGCATGAATGTATATGTGCCACTTGTGCCACTTAGACAAATCGTCATTGAACGTAAATAGCTAGTTGTTTCATTTGCATTTAAGCGATTTAAAATCTTTCCAGCAAGACCTCTGCACTATAAATGTGTTTGTGTATTGAGATCTTAGTTTGTGTTTGTGCACATGCCCAAAAGAATGTCAGTCACGGGAATGGGGTGGGGTTGAGTGGGATGAAGGGGTACGTGGGAGTTTTCAGTTGGTTTTGAAGAGGAAGTTTGTGGTTAGGTCGTTTTTCTCCAGAAGGTTTCTGGTTTGAGCTGCTCATAAATGAAAGCCCTGTGCTTGTCAGGCTTGAAATAGCTCATGAAAAAATGCAAGAATGCAGCATTGGCTATGTATCTAAGAGAAAAGAAAACTCTGCACATATATGATGCGACTTTTGGCTTCTGTTTTAATTTTCAGTTTTTTTGCTTTATTACTAAAATAGACTCTTTTCCTTCCCAGGAAAGTGACTTAAGTGCCAGGTCATGCAGGATCTTGTTTGGACTTCACATATGCGTGCAGATACTTGACATGCTTTGTTTTGAGAAGGTGTTTTGTGTATATCTCTCTGCTCTACCCTTAATTGGCTACATTAATCACTTGCACATGGCTGCTAGCAGCTCCATCTGCTACCAATGTGTGTCCCTTCCATCTCAATGCAGAAATGCATGGTGAGAAACAGGATGTCAGTAACCCTTAAAGTGGCATGCCTCAACCTTAAACTTCCCGCATTTTTAGCTTCTTTTGTCCTTATGCACATTGATTTTTTTGTTGCCTTGAGTACTGTTTAAAAGGAAACATACTTTTAGGAATTAAGATTGTTAAGTAATTTCACTGAAGGAACCAGTGATCATTTGGATGGTTTACAAATGGAAAATGGAATTTGAAAAACTGACTGAAAAAAGGTCCCTGTGTGATACACATTTACAATCCATCATGTAAACCTGAAAAGATACACGGCTCAAACCAATGCAAAATGGCCAATGCTTTGTACTGTGCACTATAGGCTTGACAATCAGGAAACACTTGGTTATTTGGTGTTTTAAGTCAAATAATATAGTGTGTATGAGCTGATTTTTGTTGGCTCACTTTCACGTAAAGTGTTATACCAAATAGCTTATACCACGTGTACACAGGCTCAGAATATAGAGTGAGACTGGAATAAATTTTCCTCTTCCATGTGTGTTGGGGCTTTGGGCCCCAGGACAGAAATGCCTGAGCATGAACAGTTTTTTTCTTCTGTAACAATCTTTACTTTTGTAACAGTCGTTAAATGGGTCAAAGGTATGTTGGCTTTTGTGTGCAGCTAGTAAAGAAGGAAGATCTTTGGTGTCTGCCGTGGAGTATATTAATACTCTATGGTCTGAGATGAAGGTAGGTTGAGGATTCAATAGAAGGAAGATCTTTGGTGTCTGCCGTGGAGTATATTAATACTCTATGGTCTGAGATGAAGGTAGGTTGAGGCTTCAATAGGGTACATATCAAAGGCAGGTTGACATCCCAGAGGATCCACAAAGACATGCAGAGGCTCCATTGAGTTCAGGAGCTGGAAGGTCTTGGATACACGAAGCTCAGAAACTGTAAAGTAAAGGCAACTAGAGATTCTGGGAGCGTGACAACAGCAATACAGGAATTACATGCACAACAGCAGCTTCCTCAAAGCACCGGAGCTTTTGGTACACATGGATTGGACGTGGTCCTCTTAGTGCTTTAGCTTAGTAGAGTTCCTTGAGGGGTGTTTCCTGAACATGAGGGTGTTTCTCTTAAACATACAGACTGCTAGGTTCACCAGGAAGAACTTTGTATAATAGATCCACAAACATCTGGGTCATGTTCAACATCTGGACCTTTGGACTAAATTGAAATAAACTATATCTGCATGTGACACTGCATTAATTAATCAGTTAAGCAGGTTAACAGATGAGTATTATTGTAACTACAAATCTACTTTGAAATACTACATTTTTTTTTTTTACCTTGACATGCTGCCTATATTGAACAGGTCAGATGTAGGTATGTGCCGTTTAGAGTCCATCCAATCAATGTTCTTTTGCTTAACGGACAGGATCTTAAGGAAAATCAAAATCTGTCTTAAATGATTTAATCCATGCATGAATTACAGAAAACTTGACACCTGTTGGCTGATAAGAAAATCACAGAAACACAAAAAACATAATAACTTTCAAAATGTTGTTTTTGTTTTTGGGGAGTTTAATAAAGGATACAAAGATAAGAATTACTGTATTGTACACGACCGTTCTAAATGTTTTCATATTGTCTGTTAAATATTACCAAATAGTGTCCTTTAAATATTATTGCTTTAAAAAAAACACTATGCAAAATACCTATACTGCTATGTGATATATGGACTTAGAATGATGTATAGCTGTATACTTTATAATAATCTGACTTCTTTTAGTTTTATTTTTAAATTAATGCTAACTTCATTTTATTCAGTTGCTTTTCAAAATTCACACGAGACAGATGAATGGAAAATCCCATGTCTGCTTGTGCTGTAACTATGACTCAGAATGTATGTGGCAAACACATGCATAATGACTTTGGTGAGAAAGCTGCTGATTGGATTATGGATGGTACACTTAATACCACCAATTAAAACAAACTTTGTAGACTGAAATAGAACAATACAAAAACAAAGAGTTATATGTGCAGGTTTAACGGCTGAACAAATTCAAGGGTGAGGTGAAGAAGAGAGAGAAAAGGGTGTGGAGGAGGGGATTGATTTGGCTGCCTAAATCAAAAGCACGACACAATTGAATCCCTCTGTTTACTTACCACCCCCCACTTCTTTGCTACCCACACATACAGATTCAGTGTGTTTTATCCCTGAAGCTGCTCCACCCAGCCATGTTGACTGTTTCTACACCCCCTTTCTTATTTCATATATTTTGGCAAATTCATCTATTGTAATGTAAGCAAGTATTTTGTTTATGTTGACTGAATCTAGAATAACCCACAAACAGATTTATTTTACATTTGACCTCATTTTATTACATTTGTTGTTCACATCCTTTGTTCTGTTTATCCCCATGCTTTGTTTGGTTACAATAAAACCACGCAAGACCAGTCAGAACATGTAGAAGTATAGGATTCCACCTTGAGGAATTACCCAGAAAACACAAGACACAAGTTTCTGCACAGTTGACGAATAGTTGTACTTAAAGTCGGCACTCTGTTTGCACAGGTCCCACATCCACAGAGAATAAAACCGGACCTGGACAAAATTTATAAACTACCAAAACATGAATTTGCCAGATGCTGAGCACTATGCTGAATCCACCTTAATTGTGTAATATGCAGGTATACACTGCTGTCTCACAGTTTTGAGGATCTTCAGTCTCTCTGTAGAATGTAGTTTGAAAATTGTACAGACTTTTTTATAGTCATTATTCCCTAAACAATAGAGTATAACAACTATTTATAGTACTCATAGCATTTATATTGTATTGGGTATTATACATAAAACTGTAGACAGCTGAAATGTCCATTAATCACAATAATTAAAAAGCATGGAATTGTGCTAGGAAAGTTGCTCAGAGGTGTAAATTAGCTTTTAACACAATAGCATTTGTGAAAGTTAAAGGCATACATTCATACCAGTAAATGCCAGAAGATTTTAGCCCAAAATCTCACAATCAAAGAAGCTTTCAGCAAAACGATCAGATGTACAGAATTCTTACATGCTTTTATACTCAATAAAATTGCAACACAAAAGCTAACATTCAGCATTCAGTGTGACATTTCAGAAAGAGCTTTTGTGGGCATTTGCTTACAGCATGACATGCCGTACAGTGCCAGATATCCCAAAAACCTGTGTAAATCAGCAGAGCAGTATCAGAGAGAGTGGCTTGGAACTAATGACATAAACTTGCAAAGTGCAAATTCACTCACCATGCCAATAATGCACCCTTTGACATGTCAAAGGAAACCAAATAAAATTGTTAGAACTGAGAAATGCATCAGTTAATGTGGAAGACATAGTATTTACATTAGTTCAGTGTACAGTAATCTAATGCACTGTTTAAGGACAGAATGGGCAGAAAGTCAGTGAATTGACTCATTAGTAATGGCAACCTAGAAATGTGTCATAGTGAGAGTTTGTTGCCACTATTATATATATATATGCCCTCCATAATAATTGGAAGCCCCTGGTTAAGATATGTTAATAGAAATGTTAAAATGTTAAATTCAGTTTTTATTGCGGAAACATACTCTCACACTGAAAATTGTAAAAAAAAAAAAAAAATTTAACCTTCAACTCAAGTGAATTTTAAGCGGGAAAAAAAATCCCTGACTAAGATATAGTTATTCTTCATAAAATCAACTGTCAACTGTTCCATAATTATTGGCACCCCTAACAATATTTAGAAACTAAATGTAATTGAAGTATTTCTGTCACTTCTACAGTAGTTTACGAAGTTGATCAGAGTGTGTAGGAACATTTAATTAGTAATTCACAACTTCCTGTTTTTCTGGGGTATA
The DNA here is from genome assembly GCA_034779995.1 of Parotocinclus haroldoi. NCBI lineage: Eukaryota > Metazoa > Chordata > Actinopteri > Siluriformes > Loricariidae > Parotocinclus > Parotocinclus haroldoi. Next base: position 2,061 of record JAUZST010038408.1, on the reverse strand, counting down.
AATATGACGCGACACACAGGCAATTTCTCTTCAACATGGGAAAGACAAAGGAACATACCATTCAAGTAAGGCAGACGTGTGTTGACCTTCACAAGTCAGGCAATGGTTACAAGAAAATAGCCACTCGCCTACACCTGTCCATATCTACTGTCAGAGGAATTATTAAGAAGTTTAAAACAACTGGATTAGTGGTCAACAAGCCTGGACAAGAACGCAAGTTTATTTTGCCATCACACACAGTGAGGAGGATAAGAGAAATCAAAAGTTCTCCAAAGCTCACTGTTACAGAATTGCAACAAATCGTAGCTTCTTGGGGTCACAAAGTTTCCAAAACAACCATCAGGCGCTATCTACATGCCAACAAGCTCTTTGGGAGGCAGGCACGGAAAAAACCTTTTCTCACTCACAAACAAATGCAAACGTTTGGAGTTTGCTAAGCAGTACTGGGACTACAAATGGTACCGTGTGCTTTGGTCAGCACCTCATGCCCACTGTGAAATATGGGGGAAGATCAGAGATGCTGTGGGCCCGTTTCTCTTCTAAAGGCCCTGGGAACCTAGTTAGGGTGCATGGCATCATGAATGCTTTGAAATACCAGAACATTTTAAAACAAAATCTGTTGGCTTCTGCCTGAAAGCTGAAGATGGGTTGTCACTGGGTCTTTCAGCAAGATAATAAGCGTAAACACATGGCCAAATCTACACAGAAATGGTTCACCACGCACAGAATCAAGCTCCTCCCATGGCCATCTCAGCCCCCAGACCTTAACCCCAGTGAAAACCTGTGGGGTGAGCAGAAGAGGAGAGTGCAGAGGAGAGGACCCAGGTCGCTGGATGATTTAGAGAGATTGTGCAAAGAGGAATGGTCGAACATCCCTCTTTCTGTATTCTCCCATCATGTGAAACATTATAGGAGAATATTAGGTGCTGCTTTGTTGGCAAAAGAGGGTTATACAAAGTATTAACATCAAGGGTGCTAATAATTGTGGCACACATGATTTGATGTTAAACATTTAATGTTTAATTTTTTTCCTACTGAATAAATGCCTACGTATAAATGGACTACGAAATTACTTCCTGATATATCCAGGAGATTACAGGGTTGCAAACCATTAACCAGGGTAGGCCAAGGATGGGGGACACCAGGAGGTGTAACTCCAGAAGCTTTAGCAAGATTCAGCATGAAGATAGCTTGCTGAAAGATGCACCGACCAGCTGGGTGTGTAATGGCCCTGTGGATAACAGGACATCTGTCCTTGCATGTGACATACATGGTTGCCTCTCCCACATGATCTTCTGGCTAGATCCACACCAATATTGTTCCCCTCTGTTTTAGAGGAAAACGTGCTAAACTAATGATGGACAGTGATTGAGAAGTACATAAGACAGATGGAATAGAAAAGAACTGTGATGAGCCTTTTAAGTAGGAGAGACTCATCATTTTGACACCAAGCATGTTCCCCAAGCACTACTGGCTGGTGGGATAGATGTGTCTGCTTGGGACAGACATGGCACTTTAGCAGGAGATGTCAAACTGTAACAGCAATCTTTCTTCAGCTGTCATGTTGTGTTGACTGCCTGGCTACACAGTGATTTCATGAAATCTTAAGGTGTGTTTTGACTGTTTTTTTTTTGGCAAGGTGAGTGACAATAATATGAGCTCAAACATCTTTAAAACAACATTCATTATCATAGTGAGGGCATTTGTGCACCCCTACCATGTCTCAGAGTATGATAACTGAATTGTTTGGATAAGTAAATAGATGGAGGTCTTTGAAATGATCTAGTGAATGGGTGGCCATGTGTGTGGATGTGTGTCCTGTTATGGACTGGTTCCCTGTTTATGGTATAGAAAATGAATGAATATTGAGTGTTCATTCACACTACACAGCCTTCACAGCCTTCTACATACCTTTTTACCTTTGAATAGTGTTAACACAAACCTAAATACTCTACATCTATCTATCTATCTATCTATCTATCTATCTATCTATCTATCTATATATATATATATATATATCTATCTATCTATCTCTATCTATATATATATATATATATATCT
>JAUZST010038397.1:0-27378 GCA_034779995.1 Parotocinclus haroldoi | reverse complement strand
GGTGGTTATTTTAGATTTCTTGTAAACATGTCTTAAAATGTAAGAGTTACTGAACCTCGGTTGGGTCAGTGGAGTGGTTCGAAGCGTGCGGGTAAAATTTTCCCCTTATTTTTAAATGCAAAACTTGACAGGTCAGTGTCGGAGCTATTCTAACATGAAGACCATATAAAATGTATATAATTATACTTTTTTATAATGACTATATAATTTAGAAGCAGTTTCCTGCATTTATTCATCAAATCATTTAAAGCCCTGAGACTGTTTATAACGTTAGATAAGGTTGCCGTATAAGACTAACTGCTTGAAAGACGTTTTGAGTTTCTTTATAAGGTTAACGATTGTTTATCACCTGGATTGAGTGCACATATCGATGAACTGTGTGTACAAATCCTCTGCCTGTTTCATATTGCCACTGTTAAACTCAGAATTAGCTTCATTCAGAACAGTTTTACTCCCCATTTGATCCTCAGTTCGTTCTTCGCAGACATAACACTTACTTCGTGTGATTCTGTGTTAAATGCTGCTGCTTTACCTTCGCCATCTAGTGAGCAGGAGAGCGGTTCTCGCTAGCAAGTTAATGATGTTATTGAATAAGTTATTAATAATAGTGGTATTGAACTATTAAACAAAATACAAGTATTTTATTGAGATATTGTATTGGTATGTATTGTTATTAAATCTATATTATATTGTCTAAGAACAGTAATGAAAATGCTTCTATGCATCCATTTGGAGAAGGAGTCGTACTACAGCAGAATAATGTCCCAAAACACACTACAATAGTTTGAAATAAGTACCTGAAGACTAAAGAATTTCTAGCAGGTCTAACTGTCATGGTCGTTTCTCCACAGTCACTTAAATTACTCCAACTGAGTACTAGGGGTACTTGAAGACAGAAAAAGTCAAGCATTCAGTAACATCATATGTTATGATGTTGTTGGAGTATTGTAAAAGCATGGATCATCTTTACACCCTTTCATTACAGCACAGGGGAGAACCTACCAAATGACACTACAATTTTGTTCTCTCAGAAGATTTTATCTTAATGATTCACGTTTTCACTCAAATTGCTATGCTGATTATATGATTTGTAACGAAAAACACTTTATTCAATTCGAGAGAAATGCAAAGATTTCACTAACAACTAACTCAAATAAATAAATTAATGGGGTTATTTCTGAGTAAAGTAACGCCATATTTGAACTGTTTGGCATCACAAATCTTTACTTAATCCAATTTATAATTCTTAATATGTCATTTTCAGGTTATAAATCCTTTCAGGAGGTGAGTGCAGATCATGTATATTTTAGTATCCACCCTCTGATAGTTGGATTGGAGGAAAATTTTGCACTTTTTTCATACAAGCTCTTCAAATAGAGTTCAGACTCCAGCACCTTTGTGTCAGTCGACTGTAGGGACAGAATTTAAAGACACAATGAAGCCCTTCTTCAGAGCCTCCCTGTGTTTCCTCTCAGTTCTACTGATGGAAATCTCTGAGTGCTACAACGTTATATATCCATCACAGATTTTAGCCCAGAGTCATGCACAAAGAAGAAATTATGGTCCATCTAATGCCCGAGTGCCTCTGAGGACCCTGAACCCAGCAGGTATGATTTGATTGCATCTGTAGAGTAAATTAAGAGTTAAATAATATGTCAACTCTAGTCAGTGTTTTTTTGTTCAACTATAATTACATTGTTAATGAAAGTGTTTGTTTCACAAATTTTGTAACTGCAAATAACAAATATGAATATCACAGTTATACATAACAATATTTACAAACATTTAACTGTGCAATGTTTTTTTGGGTATAAGGTTCTTAACCCACACTTGCTTAAAATACCAATTTGATCAATGTTAAATCACTCTGGATAAATGCTTTTGCTTAATGACTAAAAGTAAATGTAAAATTGTGAGCGCCTCTTTGTGCTCAGAACTTAACTGACTTGTTGTTAATGTCTTTTTATTTACAGAATTAACAAATCTTGACATTGACAAGACTTGATCACAAGATTCACCCCATTTTAAATTATATGTTTAGTTGAATTTCTCAATGAAAAGTCTATGCAAAATACAAACTTAAACCGTTAACTTCTGAGATCATTTTTTTTTCTACAGATTGATGTTTAGGTTTGCCAAAAAAATACAATATGTTGAAATATTGTGCCATTTTTTTGCTATGTGAAGATTCATATCATGTTTGCATTTGGTCTAAGTATGCATTGTTACAAATGGAACTTTCAAGTTTTTGATTGAGCTACCAAACAGCGATACCAAACTCTGTTTAACCATGCATGTATAGGGGCACCTTTACATAGGAAAGTCTCTAAGCAAACATCCCATGTATATTTACAAAGAAATGTAACCTGTAATATGCAAGTGGTTATAGTGATTCAGAGGTTACATATGGTTAAGATGTTCTGTACATTTTGTGCAATTACACATCACTGTGAAGATCTAGGATTTTGGTCTCCAATACTGGCATAGGGTCAAAAGCACAACAAAGACCAATATCTGCAGGCGGTCATACATTGTTACTTGTGTCTGTCAACCAGTCTTTCATTCCTGGTATTTTCAAGCAAATAACACATTTTAAAAAGTTCCATATTAAAATTAAGCATGGTTTTACCATTTTTTGGTGGGAATGGTTACTATGATATCCCTAGCATGTTTTACCAAATTGTCACAGTTTATAATTTAAATTGTATTATTTACTTAATTTTACTATTACTACAACATGATTATTTCAATGATCATTTATGCCACCCAGTGAGGATGGGCCTTTTGGAGTCTTGGCGGCCACTGTCACTCTATGCTTGCTAAGTTTGGGATTGGCCTTTTAAGATAATATAATATCGTAAAGCTGCTTTGAGACAATGCACCACTGTAATAAAAAGCACTATAGAAATAAACCTGACTTGACTAGTAAAACCACAGCCGATTCAAAGTATACACATAGTCACCACAAGATACCTTATATAGATCACAGTAGAATCATTAATTGACTCTAAAGTAACCATAGTTACTATAAACTACATCGTTTATAGTTAGTGCTTATAGTTCTAGTCAAGCTACTACGGTATCTTATGGTAACTATGTGTGTACTATGAATTTGCCATGGTTTTACATGGGTTCACTTACATGGTAAAGCACTTTGGTAAAAAATGGTGGATACTATGGTAAACATTCATCGATTTTTCAGGCAAAAAAACCAGGGTAAAACCATCATTTTCATATGGGATTATATTACACCCTTTAACTAATCTAATCCTTATCATACACTGATTTTCTTTAGCTGGTGAGATAGCTAGTCGAAACATGACAGAGTTTACAAAAAAATGAACGAGGAATTAACAGAGGTAAATGAAACCAGTCATTCATTTTATGTATGAAATTGCATTGTCTTATGAACATTAGGAACTCCAGTCAGATTACAGAAATCATGATCATGTTAGAGACAAATTGGCCAAAAATTAACCAGAATGTAATGAGAGTTAATTACTATAAAGCTAAATATTGTAAAATACAGTCGCTTGTTGTATATTTATTCAAAAGCAAAATGAGAAGAATGCTTGCAAACATTTGGTTTCTATTCCTTCCAGTTAAATAGACTGTATTAAACACAAAGTACTGCACAGCACACTGTAATCTTACAGTAACTAAAATGAGGCATGGATTATACCTTCTGATGATTTAATATTGTCCTTTCTCTGTTTCCCTAACTAAACATCCAACATCACTTTGGTGGTCTGTAGCACACAATGGTTATCAGATGTTTATCAGACAGCACTACCATCAAAATGACCAGGCACGGATGTCACCACAGCTAGTAGCCTATACAGGACCCAAGCTTCATAAGAAGCAGAAAGACCTAACACCAGCACCCAAAACTCAGTTTCAAAGCTCAGAGGCGAACCAGCAGCTGAATGGCGAATGGGCACCGCTAGTTTGCCACAAAGTGCCAGCTCCCGAAGGTTCATTGCAGACAGTTGAATCAAATGCAGGTCAAGAACAATCTCTAGAAATTCCCCAAGTTTCACTTGAAATATCGCGGACAAGTCACGAACAATCAAGTCAAGTTCCGGAACAATCACTTCAACTACCAGAACTTGCAACTTCAGTTCCACAACGTTCTTTTGAAATCCCAGAATCATCACATGAAATCCAAGAACATGTGCTTTCAGTTACAGAGCTAGAGCTGTCACTTACAGCCATTCCAGATTCCAAATCTTCACCTGCAGACTCAGAACAGTCCCTTGCAGACAGAATCGGTTCACAGCAATCAATCGATTCAAAACACTCACATAATGTACACCATGCTGTGGCAACGGGTGAACCAGTGGTGCCTTTCCAACCAGCAACTTCTCCCAAGTACCCTCGATCCTGGGTTACTTCACCACTGTTGCCAAATATCTTACTTCCAATGTCCACTCTGGCTCCCTCACCATTACCTGAAACCACCTCATCTCAGTCTTTTCCAATGTCACCTCTGGCACCTCGGTGGTATCATCAAACAACCTCAACCCAACCACAGGCTCCAGGCAGTGCAGTGAGGAAAGGTATTCCGCTGACTAACACTCAGCTGCTAGTGTCAAGTCTGTGCACATGAAAGCTGGGCTTGTGCTTTACTAGTGCTAAATGTGCATTCATGTATATGACCTCAGAAATATGTTAAGTTCTTCTTTGATGTTATAGCATATAAGCAGTGGTGATTAAAATAAGTATGACAGAGAAAGTCAATCTGAATACAAAGTACCATGGGAAAATAGCATAACATGTCACTTGTTCTCTAATACTTATTAATATTGCCATCAGTTTCTGTTGGGTCCAAAAAGATCGAGATTCCAGTAAATGTTTTGCTCCTCCTTCACCCACCATAGATACACTTATTGACTATTTTCCACTTCATCTGTTGTTCCAACAATCTTCCAAGTGAGAATGCAGTAATAAGATTTGGTGAATTTGCTGAAGATTAATTACAGAATTCAACCTAGTTGTCCAGAATAGCTGTACATGAGTTTACTGTAGATATAAACAATCTTTAACATAGTCATATATGTATTCAGAACCTGATATTACATAGATATAATATATACTGCTCACAAAAATTAATTATTAAAAGATATCATCGTTTAATCAAATTGGGTATATACAGTATACGATAAAGAGACAAAGAAACACTAGATTGTAAACCTTGTTATTGCACAATAAACAGAAAAATAATCAACCCAATCCCATATTTTACACTTTTCAGTAAAGATGCAAAATTGTAAAATAAACATTTTAATGATGTAGTGAAAGTTTTGTAGTGAAATTATTCCCAAAGTATTTATAACTAACTCTGTTGGTAAGTGAACTCACATTGTCTTGCTGGTAAAGCTGGTTAACCATCATATACCGTGTCCAAAACATAATGAATGCTGGTATCCCATAATGAAATGTACTGCTTTTCTTTTCTTTTAAGCAGGGCAAGCATTTTTTTTATCATGTTTTGTCAATGGGGTGATTCATTTATGCAACTAAAACACTCTTTACTAATCTAAAACTCTCCCATCATGGCACTGGCTCACATTTGTTATGCCACCTTCCTACCTGTGCTTAGTTCAAGCTTGTAGTATCAGTAGTAAGTTGTGAATGCCTTACTAATGTTCTAATCTATGTGTAATTCCATCTTTACCACAAGTTACTAAGTAATGATTGATATCTTTTTTCCTCTCAGCTACTGACTCTCACTGTAAGAGTCGCCCGCTGGACCTTGTCTTTATCATTGACAGCTCTCGCAGTGTGCGTCCCGGGGAATTTGAGAAGGTCAAGGTCTTTCTTTCAGACATGGTGGACACACTGGAGGTCGGCCATGATTCCACACGCGTTGCTGTGGTGAACTATGCCAGCACGGTCAAAATCGAGTTCTTTCTCAAAGACCATTTGAAGATGGACAGCATAAAAAAAGCTATCAGCCAGATTGAACCCCTGGCTGCTGGCACCATGACCGGTTTGGCAATCAAGAAAGCTATGGATGAGGCCTTCACTGTAGAGTCAGGGGCCCGGCCTAAGTCACAGAACATAGCCAAAGTCGCAATCATTGTGACAGACGGACGTCCTCAAGATCAGGTTGAAGAGGTGTCAGCTGCAGCAAGAGCTACAGGGATTGAGATCTATGCTGTAGGAGTGGACCGGGCTGACTTGCGCTCACTGAAGCTAATGGCCAGCAATCCACTTGATGACCATGTGTTCTACGTGGAGACCTATGGTGTTATTGAGAAGCTCACCTCCAAGTTCCGGGAGACTCTGTGTGGTAGGAATGTTGGTTGGGGGTCTTTAATTAATTTAATATAAAATAGGCTTTATGATATTGATTACTGGAAATTATTTAAGCACATTAAAGGTAAGCTAGGCTATGACATTGAACTTGCTGGTTTACGATATATACTGCTCACAAAAACGCGTCAAAATTAAATAGCCCCTGACTTTTGTTTTTTTATTTATTTATTTTTGTTGTTTTTTTTTTTTTTTTATATATATATATATATACTTCAAAAAAAAATATAATATATGGTATAATTAATAAAATAATATATGTAAATATAAAATATAGTATAATAAATATAATATAAACAAAATATCCCATAATGAAATATCCTCAAATTTATGTGAGCTGTTTATTTATACAGTTATACTGCATTAAAATGTTTCCTTTTCCAGGGGAACCTTCTGTTGATCATCTGTATGTGCTTTACTTAAGCAATCTTATTTGCAGGAAACTGAAGTCAACCTTTGTACATTCAACCATGTAGCTGAAGTGAACTTCAATGGGGTAAAGGTTTTAAGAAGATTCAAATACATTTGGAAGGAATCTTCTACTCTCTGAAAGATGACTATCAGTGAAAGCTGTGGGGAGGGATAAACAGCACTAAACCAGTTGTAACCCGAGCTTGTTTCAGGTCCGGATCCCTGTGCCATGGGAAATGACTGCGAGCAAATTTGTGTCAGTAGTGGCACCTCCTATTACTGCAAGTGTTATGAGGGCTATGTTTTGATGGAGGACAAGAAAACGTGCTCCCCTAAACGTAAGAGACTGTAGATGATGCTGACTACACTGTTAGTATACTGTTAGTTACTTATCTGTGCTTGCCTCGTACAGCAAGACACTGAAAGAATGAAACATTTTATGACTAATGTTTATTAAGTCTGAAACGGAAAGTGCTTTATAGCTGTATTTATCTGTATTTGTCATGGGAATTATGCATATTACACAATACACACACTCTACAGGCAAATGTTTGTGGACACCCAATAATTATATTCAATTCAATTCAATTCAATTTTATTTATATAGCGCTTTTTACAATGTAGCATTGTCTCAAAGCATACTATAGCCATGATATTAAAATCATGGCTATAGTATAAAGTTTTTTTTCATCTTTGCTGCTACAGCATCTTTCACCCTTCTGAGATAACTGCCGTTGGGCTCACAGTTGGTTTTCAAATTCATCTCAAAGGTGTCTGGTGAGTTACAGTAAGAGCTCTGAGCAAGCCGGCCAGGTTCTCCATCAAAGTTGGCAAATAATTTCTTTACGGACTTTGCTTTAGGAGGACAGGGCCAAAAGTGGAGGCGGATACCTGTAAACGTGCCATATTGAAACTCACTGAGGAGTTCATCACAGTTCATGCTATGCCTGTGTGCTTTATATTGCAAACATTTTAGCACTGAGTGTGGCTGAAATAACAGAGATCACTGATAAGAAGGGGTGTCCACAAATAAGTAATGCATACTGTTCTACTAAAAGCAATGTTCCTGTGTATGTAACATTTGATGTCATTTGTTTTTGGATCAAGGTATTCCAAATCCAGCAGAGTAATCAGATGGATTAGAACTACTGATCCATCCCATGTTGTGGAACTACCATGGATGGTCTACCTGCATACATATATTGTTATGCAACACTGCTGAACTTTTATTTTATTATTATTGTTAATAATGATAATAATAATAATGAAATTGTTCCTATCTACTTTCTGCTTAAAATGATGCACATTTCTCTTTGACTAGTGAGACAGATGAGCAACATCTGTGCCCTTATTTATTGGTGGTTCTGATGGGTAGTACATGGTTTATGTAGTATAGGTTTTACTTAATTTGTGTTTTTTTACTAATATCTGCAATCTGCAAGCAGTCATTGCCCTCAGCAAACTGTCAGTAAGAGTAATGTGGAAGAACATTGGGCCAGTCAGCCAACTGAAAACAAGTCTTGGTGGAGTGGTGGTGGGCATGAAAAAACAGAATGAATATTGTGGCACCCCCACAACCCTGACCAGAACAAAATGGGTTCAAACAAGCCCTTATTAGAGTAAAAACAAAAGTTAGAGGGTACAGTCATGAAACAAGTATTGTTGGTGCTACATGACTTTAGAGACCAAGGTTCAATCATCACCTCCAGTTCTTGGCTGTGGGAATTTGGCATGTTCTCCGTGTGTCTTAATCAGCTTCTTAAACATAGCAGGCGGACTGGCTACACTATAATGCTCCTAGTGAATGAATGAGTGTTATTGTGGGATACATGGCCTATTCCCATCTTAAGCCCAATGTTTCTGGTTGAGACTCCAAATCAATATGGCCTCACAAGGATGAATTAGATTATAGATAAGTGATAAATATTAAATCCTGAATATTCCACTAACTCCTGTTTTTACACAGTAATTTATGATGTTCCATGTTTTCAGCAGATCCTCTGTTGCCTTTCTAGAAAGGTTTATAGTGTTTATAGTGACCTATATTTTCCACACCATACATTTATTACTCATTCCGTATGTAGACCCGTGCAAACTGGGACACAACTGTCAGCACATTTGTGTTGGAAACAACACCTCCTATTACTGCAAGTGCCGTCCTGGTTATGTTTTGAATGGAGACAAGAGAACGTGCTCTGTTGACAACGATGGTGGCAGTACTCGTGGTGGTGGCAGTGCAGGAAATGGACACAATGACAGCAACGGCGATGGCCACAACAATGGTGAAAGTAGTGCCAGTGAGTCTATGCCTAAAAATGGTAATGACTTTGAGTTATGCCATTTAAAAGGTGATTTTTTAATGCTAACATTACAATTATATAGACTTCTATCTGAAGTAAGCTTTGTTAAATAGCCACCCTAGTAGTATACCTAACTTATTACATTATTATTCAAAACTCTGAACTTGACCATGAACTCCAATATCAGCTATTTTTTTCACAATTACATAAGCTAAGCATAAATGCTTCATTAACCTATGAAGTGCTAAGTTGGCGAGTGCTAACTTCACTACATATTGACTGTTTTGTTTTATTTGCAAGCTTTGAATAAGAACGCACCTACTACTAAATAAATTAAACTGTTCAGTTCAAAAAACTTAAACTATGAATATAGCTATTAGCATTAGCTAGTCAACCTGCTACTATTCAACTTTAGGATGATATTGATCTAGTTATTATTTCGTACAGCTGGTTACAGAATTATTGGCAAAATGAGTTAATGATGGAAAAGTAATCACATTGAAAACATGAAAATGAAGTAAACAATTAGCATTGTTGTATTTAGTGCTTACTCTAGCAACATGTCATTACTGAGTCATACCCTTTGTAATGCTTGGTGAGGCTGGAGAACAGATTAGGAGTCTCCAGGGTCTTTAGTCCTTACTCTGGGACCTTTATCTTCAAATAACTTCTTTACCCATCTTCAACATGGCTGTCAATAATTCTGGAACAAGTGTGGGATATATTTAGTGATTAAATCAAGTGGTTGTCCAAATCAGAGGCATTTCATTAAAGGCTGCGATTCATTGCAGGTTTGGACGCCTGTGCACTTGGTCATGACTGTCAGCACGCTTGTCTAAGCAGCGGCTCATCCTACTACTGCACATGTCCTCCAGGCTTTGTCTTAATGGAGGACAAGAAATCGTGTTTTAAGGCTGGTAATGGTGATGATGATGGTTACAGTAGTGCCAGTAAGTTATTTAATAATGGTTTGCTCCGATTGCTTAGACTTACAGTACGGTCGTCTAGATTTCTGCGGTGCCTGACTCATGGCTTGTTGCAGGTCTGGACCAGTGTATGATGGGACATGACTGTGAGCACATTTGCATCAATAGTGATGGCTCTTATCACTGCGAATGCGGGACGGGTTATGTCTTGAATGAAGACAAGAAAAGTTGCTCAAGTAAGATTGTGTGGACCAGACTATTCATCTGAGGGTGCTTTTTTGTTACTCCAATCACCCTAGCTAGTTGTTCTTGTAAAAGAAAAGGTACTATTCAGGTTGGTTACTAGGTTAGTATGGGGAAAAGAAAATTCAATGTGAACCAGCATAGAATTAAAATTGACCCCTGATATTTGAATGGTCAATATAAGTCTGAAAAAGTAAAGCTTAGCTTTACAAGTTCTTGAAACAAAAACATCTATCTAGCTATCAGTGTTTCCTGAGTATTTAGTTGTTGCTGTGGTAATAATAAGACCTAATAACATGGTATGGTGCATTTCACTGTTATGCTGGTTGGAGAAAGTATTGCTAGATATTGCTGCCCTTGAGAACCCACAGCCCTGTTATAGGCTGTAGAATCAGTTCTCTTAGTGTGTCTAAGATGCAATATTTCTGGGATTTGTTGTGCTGAATATAAAGCTGTTTTGCAGTGGCTAAGTCAGTAGCATGTTAAGTGACTTCTAATAGTGGCAGGTAAATGCTAGCCTATATTTATAAGACCTTAGTAGCTAAAGTCTTCAAGCATACACTGATTTGCGGGCAAGATCTCATCTGTCCTTGTTTGTGATCTGAATCAATTTCTTATTGATTCACCAAAACAGGATGTAACACAGTCAATGTTGCAACAATCTTTCCACAACATTGTGTGTGTGAAGTGTTACATTTATGCTACTGGACTGTACAGTACAAACAGGTTTTTCCAGAGTTAATGTAGAATCAAGAATATTTGTTATTATTGATATTGTTAATTGTAACACACTCACTGATCACTTTACTATGTACAAACATTTTTACACTCATTGCCATTGTTATCAGTTCCACTTACCACATGGAAACACTTTGTAGTTCTGGAATTACAGACTGTAGTCGATCTGTTTTTCTATATACATTGTTAGTTCCCTGGACCCCCACAGTACAGGTACTATTTGGGTTGTGTTTGGGTGGGGATACAGCAATGCTGCTGGAATTTTTAAACACACCAGTGTCCTTTAGGTGTCACATACTTTAGGCAGCGCCCTGTGAGCAGTGTTTCAATACTCCAGCGGCACTTCCACTCATCCACTCATACCAGAAAAACACAAACTAACCTGCAGTGGTGCAGTGCTGAGGGTGAACCAACACCTATATAGGAACTGATCTGACAATTAGAGAACAGAATAAACAGATGAACTACACTCTGTAATTGTAGAACTACAAATTGAAATTATCACACACTACATAGATAAGTGAAAAAATGGAGAATGATTATAGAAACATTTCATAAAGTCATCACGGAGTGTATTATTTACAGTTCTGTACAACAGACAGGAAATTGATTGACTAGCTTGAATGCCTTTGTCTAATAAGCTCTGCTTAACTTAAAGAGATGAAGGCTGTGGTTGTGCAGGATCCATGTCTCTGTGAGGCCAGATTAGCTTTCCAAAAACAGACTCAAAGCACCATCCAGGACATCAATGCCAAACATATCCTTTCTCTCAAGTCATGATTATGGAGAACATTAAAGATTCATACATGTTAATGCATAAATCTTATTATGGTTCTTATCTGAATGGAGTTTATTATAATTATAAAGTTACAATCCTAATAGCTGGGATGCCCAAATGTTTGCATATGACCGTACACACTCATAGAATAAGGGAATACCAGTGAAATATACTTTTTTCTTTTATCACATACAACTCAACGTTAATGGAAGTGAATGAGGTCTATCCTGAGGAGCACGGTTCGTTTGATGTGAACGTCGGGTGGTGTGGTGATGGATAGTCTGGCACCCGGTGCAGTTCTTTCCTATACAGGGCAGGCTCCTATGGGTCAATACAACCTTAACCACTGTTATACTAGCTGATGTCACTAAAAAAGTGCAGCAGATGGAAAGATCACTTGTCCGCTAGTGATCTTGTCTTGGTAAGAGATCATTTTCTCAACCTTATGCTGTGGAATCTTCATGAATGAAAGTTACCTCAACTTTAAACTCTTTTTATTAAAGGAACTTGGACATTGTGGAGATTTGGCTCTACTGTTGCATCATGGAACACATCGGCTTGTGGGAGCATCCAGAAGAGTCAGAGGACCAGGAACATATAATAAACTATATAATTATTATAAGTGTCTAGAAATTAAGTTAACTCTAGATAATACCAAAAATTGAGTCAGTTAGGCAATGACATAACATAGAACATATTGTGTACGCTGAAATAATATGAACTTTTTTAAAATTTGTTTGATTTTAATTAGAATACATTTTTATATGTTACATGTATTAAATCTATAGTATTCCATTGTAGCTTATCATACTATATAGTTAAAGTTTACACTTGCATTAATTTACTTCGAAGCTGTATATCAAACTATAAACTTTAATAGATGTCTCAATTTTGAGCATGTTATTTCATGTCCTTCTTAACACTCATGAACTGGCTGAATAAAACTTTCTGAAGCATGAAATGAAATACTGTATGTTACTGTTAAGTGCCATAGAGAAATGTTTTCCAGCAACATAAAGGAATAAACCAGTTTAAAACCCAAGTCTGATATGCTGTCCCTCCTTTCTTCCAATGAAACCTGTAAGACAGGTCGATATCTGCTGTGAAAGTCACAAACTGTCTACTGACACTGATACTACTGTGAGATGTTCCTGAGTCAACAGTTCCAAGCTTGATAACCAACTTTGACCCTGCATCTGACCCTTTCAATCAGTTCATGCGCAAATACACATCAAAACAACGCACCTTTCAAGAAAGATCATGGATTTTCTGAGAATGAAACAAGCCCTACACAGGACCACCTCAAAATAAGGGAATGGTTGTCAATACGAGCTGACTCGAGCTTCAGATGCCAAGCTATAATGGTTCAGTCAAAGCAGATTTCATAGCTTGGTGTTAACTCTGTCAGCAAATAACAAAATTTGACTTATGGGAAAGTCAAAGTCTTCCATAACTCTGGCCTTCCTTTATTCACAGAGAACATGATGAAAGGTGCACTTGATTCTGTGCACTCAGACAGTTGCCCTCTTAGTCACCTCTCTGCGAGTACACTGCTCACAAAAATTAGGGGATATTTCAAAAAGTAAATAATTTTTGTGAGCATCTAGTACAAATCTAGTCATGCCTTGAAAATGCATACGGCACAGCAGCGGCTCAGTATTTGGACTGATCAGAATGTTGAGTTGAAATCCCAGGACAGCCACTGTTTGGCTCTTTATGAGGCCATTGCCTAAACTGAGGGTTGAGTTAAGGGTCTCTCTGGATAAGGGGGGCTAAAAGCTGAGAAAGTTCTCCAGACAGATAAAATGACTTCTGAACATCCTTAAAAATTATTATTTACTAATTAATTGTTGGTGGTGTCCAACTCCAGGCACACACATTTGCACCTTGTCCCTGGCACGGTCTGTATGGAGTTTAACATGTTCTTCCCTCTGCCACATGGGTTTACATTGGGTACCCTGCTGTTCTCACACTTACCAAAAGCATGCCAGTAGCCATAGGTGTATCTAGCTTTTTCCAGGGATAAATTTGCACTCCTAAACCCCTAAAAATAAAAGTAAAATTAATATTTTATGCTCAATAAAAAGAACTTGATAAATACACTAATTGACGTAAAAACCTCAGCAAGAAGCAGTTGTTGTGATCTAATGATATCATATGTGTGTGTAACCATACTGTGCTTCCTTCCCTTCCTCTCTCTGCTTTCACAGAGGTGAGAAATTCCGTGGATGATCCAGAAAGTTTAAATGTTTATTATCATCTGTCATAAAACAGGCACACTAAACAACATGCACTAACCTCCTATTTATCCATTATTTTACTTTGAAAAGAGAAATTCCCTATGTAAAATATTTTAAATCAGACAAACAGTACAATGCCAGTGAAAAAAAACTAACTAACCTTTTCTGTTTTAAAGTTCATATTTTGTTTTAAAGAATTTTATTGCAGAGCCAAACGTATTACTGGTGGCTCAGTCAACACAAAAACGTTACTGAATAGACGCAAAATCATGTTTGTAAGTTTCTTTTTTAAAACCTTTTTTTTTTTTTCAAAAGGTCTTGCCGTTGTTTTTCCCTTCTGAAAGATAAATTGCTTCTGCTCCTCTTGATTGCTCAGTATCAAATTGAAAGTCAGAGTATCTCCCAGGTCTACAGTATAAGGCCTGCAGAAAAAGCGACTCAATGTTCTTTATTAATCTAATTTCTGCATCAATGGCCATTCATGACAGGGATGAGGTTACAACTGTATTCAAAACACATTTACTCTAAGGAAATCCAGAGAGACCAGTTGACCTAATGCATGTGTCTGGAACTGGGATGCCCAGTGAAAATAGGACAAATGGGACACAGACATGGGGAGGGCATGCAAACTCCACACAGTGACAATACTATAAGTTTACAGCCCTTAAACATCTCTTAATGTTAAGTGTGTTGCAGAAGAAATGGCTTGTGTGTTAAATAAGGCAGTTGTTCCCAACCTTGAAGCCTACTCACACACACCCTCTGTTGGATCCCAGGGTGGGGACGATGGACTGAAGGGCTTTATTAAGGAAAGTCACCATTAACCATTAGATGCTTCCAAGTATTAATCCTGTATTCCCTTTAATTAAATTCCCTTAGAAGTACAGGACTTAAAGGACACAAAACCTCATCTTAAATCTCTCAAAATGCAGAGAATCTGAAGTTTTTTAAGATGAAGATTTTTTCTTCCTCTTTAAAATAAAAATAAAATGATTTATATATTTATAGGTATTTATTATTATAGGTATTGTCATTATTAACTCATTTTATATTACATTTATTATTATTACATGGTTTATATAATTATTTACTGGGTGGAGGCATTATCATTATTAACTCGTTTTCTACATTATTTTCCATTTTGGTTTAAAAAGTTCACTTTATGTGTCATGAGCACAATTAAGCTTTACATCAACAAAACCTCAGTTATTCCAGAAAATCACATACTGTTTTCCCTTAGTTCGATGAAGGGATTTATGCAACACACTACCGTTGGGTAAGGGAAAATCTTCCTTTTAAAGTTATATTTAAGGGAAAACTTTAGTGTTTTGGGCACTGAACTTAACTGCTGTGTCTCAGTTTGACCAATTTCACAGTATCAGTTGGAAAAGTGCGTGTGCGAAATGCTGCAAGTAAATGGTAATCTCTCATCCATCGATTATATCCCCTGTCTGATCTCACTCATTAACAAAGTGTTCTTGACAGGACTGATTGAAATCCCAGGAGAACAGGCACTGCTGAAATTGCCGAACCTCCAGTACCACGAAGTATTACACAAGTTAGCTGCAATCACTCACTGGGTCCAGTCAGTTTGGTCCTGTGAACTTCATACCTTGATTTAAAAAGGCCTAGTTAAACCGCATGTATGGCGTCAAAATAGGTCCTAAAGTTTTGAGAACCAAAAAAACGGAATCCGTAACCAACAAATTACATTTTGTAATAAAAACCGGATATTTCTGTTTGTAATCGTCTATTTTGAGTTAAAAAAATTTTTTTAAGTATCCGTTTTCGCTTTCTTTGCGCCTTTTCTCCGTTACGATTCTCTCAGCCTCGCTTTCGCTTCCAAAAGATTCTCGCTTCTGACTTTTGGACCCGTTTTAACGGTGGGGCGGGATCTATGCAATCATTGGCTGCTGGAGGTAAGCCCCGCCCACAGGTTCATTCTACAGAGCCCGCTACATCAGCAAAAGAACTAGTCTTTTACCCCATTGGAAAATGGTAGGGAATAAACACAGGGAAGCTGTGTGTTTATATTTTCTCATATCAGCTACTTTTAACAATTATGCCTTTTAATAATGAGGCTTAGAGTCAGACTGCTAACTGATTAATTCAGGTAGACTTACCTCAGTTTAGTTAACGTTACGTAGCTCAATCGCTTTGTAAAATAAAGGTCCTGTTCTGACCATGTCCTAATGTAGAACATTTATACATAGCTCCCTGTATAAAACAACATTTAGGCTAAACTATATGTTTTGGCAGCTTAACATTAAACTTGAAATCTGAATTAAAACATAAAATAAAATATACTGATATAGCTATACAAAATTATGTAATGAATGGCTGTTGCTGGGTGGTTTGTTCCAACTTATTAAATCTCAACATTAAGTCTTAATATTATGTTATCAAAATATCACCTAGATTAACATGTTAATAGTGTGACTGTAAGCCTATACTACGAACTGTGCATTACTAAAAGAGATCATTGTTAAAACTATCTTCCCTGTGTTTATCACCGACCATTTTGTAATCCGGGTAAAAGACTTTCAATCTTTCATGGACGTTCATTCTTACAGAGCGTGCTCTGTAGAATAAGATGGTGGGCGGGGCTTAACTCCAACAGCCAATGATTGCTTAGATCCCGCCCCACCGTCAAATTTGGTTCAAAAGTCAGAAGCGAGAGAAGCATAACGGAGAAAAGGCGCAAATAAAGCGGATAAAAGGATACTTCAACAATATTAAACCCAAAATAGACGATTACAAACAGAAATATTCTGTTTACAAACAGAGCATTTATTACAAAATGTAATTCTTTGGTTACGGATTCTGTTTTTTGGTTCTCAAAACTTTAGGACCTATTAATTTTTTTAGGACCTATTAAATGCTTCAGACATTACACTTCAGCCAGATGGTTCACTAGTAAAAGCATACGCATCCAAGTAAATGAGTGGAAATGGAAACGAACCAAGTGCTTCAAAATGTTTATTTCCAATCATTTTAATACCAGAATGTGTACAAGAGAGACCAAGAAGGAGAAAAGCATGCATCTATTAATGTTCACCATACCAGTGGAGTCTTGTTTATTACAAAGCATTGTCTCGTGAGAGAAGAAGCTCCTCCCATGTCAGCAACGTGGTCAAAGCATAAACACTATCTACCACAACACAGCATGATGAACGCTGCCAGGATGGTGGATGAACGATAAACTGAC
The DNA here is from genome assembly GCA_034779995.1 of Parotocinclus haroldoi. Taxonomy (NCBI): domain Eukaryota; kingdom Metazoa; phylum Chordata; class Actinopteri; order Siluriformes; family Loricariidae; genus Parotocinclus; species Parotocinclus haroldoi. The sequence continues at coordinate 10,216 of JAUZST010038397.1, read as the reverse complement.
AACACTTGAATATAAAACAAGATAAAGTGCTAAAAAATCTTTTTTGCCTATACCTTAATTTACGTATGCACAAAACACACAAATGGAAAAAAGGTTCTCTTAATTTCACATTGGATTGTCAGGATTGGTGGTTAAACTAAACAGATAGCTTTGTATTAGTTGACTGAGAAAGTAGTGCTTCTAAATATTAGTGACGCGGCAAGGCAAAGTGACTCACAATTCAACTCAGACACCAAAAAAAGCATAAAAACAAAGAGGAAAAGCATGGGGAGTGAAAGCATTCACTGCTTCATACGCATTACTTCCTGGCAGATTATTTGCCTCATCCGAGTAGAAGCGTTTGTGATTGGTTCACTATGAATACACTATACAAAGCTGGCAGAAGCACAACGTACTCTATGCAACTCAGCTCAAAATGAGGCCATCCAGTGCAAACGAAACCGCCTCTACAGGAACCTCAGTTTAACCTTTCTCCATTGCATTGTCTTCTGTCCATTTTCTATGAATTTACAAAAATAGATCTGTAAGTGATTAACTATCACACAAAATGTTATGAAGCGTAACGTCATGCGAATGACAATTATGGTGAGTCTATGCAATATACAGAGCTGTAAAGTGATACAGTTGGTGCCGAATCTCAGCACCCTCCATTTTACCAAGTGATGGGTAGAACAAATCAATCAAAAGGCCAAGTAGAGCATCTGCAGTGACTTTAATCAGACACGACTTCAGGCTGGCATGTAGGGGGGCGGAGGCTCCTTTGCTGGCATCGTCATGGCCATTTCATAGGTTGGGAGGATGTACTGTAGGAGACACAACAGACAAGCTTATTCAGTAAGAAAATGATTCATCCGAGTATAGTTATAGATTTTACATAAGTCTTCTTAGTTGTCACTGTTAACTCAAGCCCCAAAAGGATGAGAACAGATGCATTAAAATGGAAGACTGAAATGGCTGTTTGTTTCTATTATTCTTTTAAAAGACAACAACAAACCACCTGAAGCTGTACGTTATCATATGCAGGGTACAGTTCGCTGAAGACAAGGAGACTATTGACATGGATTACTGGAACCATGTCCTGTTGTCTGGTGAGAACAACATAAACTTATTTGGTCCAGATGGTGTCAAGACAAGTGCGTCTTGCCTACATTTAAGCGTGTTGGAATGTGATGGTTTGGAGCTGCATGAGTGCTGCCGAATGTGAGCAGCTACAGATCATTGAGAGAAACATGAACAACAGAATGTACTGTAACAGACTGAAGCAGAGCACGATCCTCTCGCTTAAGAAACTGGGCCACAGGGCAGTATTCCAACATAATAACAACCCCAAACACACCTCAAATACTAAAGAAACTGAGGGTAAAGTTCAAGCATTTCTCCAGAGCTAAACCCTATAGAACATCTGTGGAGCATTCTCAAACTGAACATGAAGGAGCACAAAGGCTCTATAACATCCACCAGCTCTGTGATGATCATCATGGAGGAGTAGAAGAGGATTCCAGTGGGAACCTGTAAAGTTCCAGTGAACTTAATACCCAAGAGAGTTAAAGCAGTGGTGGAAAATAAGAAGAAAATATTGACACTTCAGGTACAATTTGGCCATTTTCACTTAGGGGTGTACTCATCTTTGTAGTGAGCGGTTTAAACATTAAAGGCTGAGAGTCGAGTTATTCTGAGGGCACAGTAAATTTACACTGTAATACAAACTGTTGTAAGTGCAACAGGAAATATGTTGTGTTCTCACAAAATAGACAGTAACCTCACCACATAAATATGTTTGTGGGCGAAAGAGACAGACTGATTGCACATGGGGTAGGGAGGGGATGTGCTAATCAACATGCTTCAGATTTTATCTTGAATAGACAAAAATTAGAACATCCCTGCATGTCAAAGAGAAAAGACTGATCACTCAAATCTAACTGGCAGGATATCTCACCAGAAAAGTTTTGCTTAGTGCAAGATAAAACATTTGCTTAAAGCCATCAAAATTGAATTTAGCAAGTCATTGCATCATAAAACGATGTGAACTGAACCTTTAAAAGAACACCAATAATAATTATTATGTTATCGCTACTAAACAGAAGCTTCCAAAGCTTAAATGACTCAACAAGCTAGTTTAGAAAGGAATACATTTTAGCATTAAGTTACTAATGCAATTTAGATTTGTGTGTGTGGGCTCTAACCCTGTTTCAGCCTGGTAATTTCTTATTTAGTAAAAGTGCTTCACAGTTGCATTTACAGTTTTTTTTTTAATGGGTCTTTGGTTAGTCAGACTGAAACAAAATAAAAATTAGCTTGTGTGAAATACAAATAAGCGTGTAGTGCTTGATGACAGCTTTGCACTGTATCTCTAGCAGTTTTAGGCAACAGATGGTTGCATCATCAAAACCATTTTGGGGAAATTGTTGTATTTACACTTATGTAGCGTACCATGTCATAAAACCCAAATCATATCAAACTGCTTTCTTGAACATAACAGTGAGTTCACTGGCCTCAACAGTCACCAGATGTCAATACAAAAGAGCTTTGGGATGTGATGGAACGGGAAATTCTCATGGACACGCAGCAGGTGCGTGATGTCAATATGGACCAAAATCTCTGAGGAATGTTTCCAGCACTTTGCTGAGTCTATACCATAGGCAGTTCTGGTGACGAAAGGGGATCCAACAAACCTAAAAAGGCCAGTGAGAGGATTACGTACCCATGAGATTCACTAAAGCAGAGCAAACTAATGCTGTCCTTTAAACAACTAAATGTTTTTATCCTCATGCTATTTTAATACTTCCTTATGACACACTGATACTAAGTGAACTTTTATCACACTAGTAACCCATTTATGGCATCCTTGGTGTTCAAATTATGTCTACATGGAAAATCAAGGCTGTAGTAATGCTTGCTTGTTTGCAATGTAATCTCAAGTGAGATGAAAGTAGTAAAAGTAAATGACATACCTGTGGTGGAGTCTCAAAAGCAGGATAAACAGCTATCTCTGGCATGTTTCTATTGTTGATGTACTTGTAGCAGTTCCACACGCAGTTGATCAAGTAAGCCTGTTACGATAAAAAAAAAGCATTCAAAATCCTTGACTCCTAAAGAGAAAGTCTGCATATGTTACCACGTCTCAGAGGAAGATACTTATAAAAAATAAGAGAGAAGTGTGTTTTGGCACTCTTGGGTGATACACCCTACTGAACAGTCAATGTGGGGGCACTCTTGTCCAGTTTAACATGCTTCTGTTCACCCCTATGAATTACTTACTACTTACTTACACTTACTACTCAATCACTACAATTGAGTTTACATCTCATTTGAGTGATCAAACAACTTTTTTTGACTTACCATGTCTCAGAGGAAGATACTTAATTAGAGAGAAGATATTCGGAAAAAAAGTAACTGACATATAGATAAACAGCATCCTAATAGCAGTGGAAACTCGAGTCAGTGACTTAACTGACTCAAATCTTGACTAAGATTGATACACCTGGGACTCAACTCAGACTCGCATGAAGCAATTTTTGTAAAGAAAGTATCTTCTGACATATAGCGTCTACTCACTACAAATTCTGCAGGTTCACTAGCTGTCTAAAACTGATTGCCTCTTTTTTTAAACATCACATTTACTGTGTGTAGCTTCAGTTCTGTCTGTCAGGCTCAGCATTTCCCCCATAATGCTTGGTTGTTTATTTAATGCCGCATCACCAACGATGCCTTTTAATGTTACGAGCAAATTTACATTAATACTAGGCATACATATTCACACTGGGCCAATTAAGATGGACCAATTAACCTAATACATGTCTTTGTTTTGTTTTTGTTTAGTGCAAAGCAATATCAGCAAGTAATCAAAATAAAACAAAATTTTCTGTTAAAGGCCAACTCGGACTCACACTGCAGAGACTTCAGACTTGACTGGGATTCACAAGCCCAGGTCTCGACTTGGACTGGCTAGAAGTGGTTTGTGAAAAGTACTGTGCAAAAGTCTTAGGCCACCAATAGATTAGATATACCATTGTTTAGCAATGGTATAATGCTCATATAAGATTGTATCACAGTCTCTTTATTAGAATGCAGCCACAAAACAGGACATTTGAATGAAGTTTTAATGCTCTGTAGAATGCTCTTTAGAAGCTGCAAAAAGTGGGTCAGGTCACTGAAGACTTAGTTAACTGCTAAACTGCTACTGTAGATCAGTGCTGTAAACAAAACTAAAAACAGTGCTGCTTATCTCAAGTAATTGTTCTCTTCTGTGGGGGAGACTTTTTAGATCGAAAGCACTACTTAGCTGAAGGAGGAATGTGTGATCAAAATGGCAATGACTTCCGATGTGTGGACCTGGTTTTACAAGAAAGGCAGAAAAACATTATCTATAAAGTCAGACTGTTGTAAGTGGAGGTCTCAGCACTAACAGTCCGTAAGATCTTCAAATGAACGAGCTAAGCAGTATGACGAAAGCTAAAACATGCATTCTGTATCCAGTGTGTAATATAGCTTATATCTACAGAGCTAAAAAGGAGACAACTCTATACAAACTCTTGATTTAAGCTATGAAATTCCACGTAACAAGCACTTAAGCAAAGTCTCTTGTTTATATGGTGAATATGAGTGCGGATTACAAAAATAAATTATTTAAGTAGCTATTTTGGGGTTGAGTGTTTAAAGTTTTACTGTTTTATATTTTAACTGCTATTTTATATCCAGTTTAACATGCTTCTGTTCACCCCTATCAATAACTTACTACTTACTTACACTTACTACTCAGTCACTATAATTGAGTTTACTTCTCATTTGAGTGATCAAACAACTTTCTTTGATTTTTTATTTGCTTCTCTGATGATCTTTATAAAATGGCTAATTAAATAAAATTCCTGTTTTTTTTTTACTCATTTCATAATCATTTTGAAATACCCCCTCATTTTTGTGAGAAGTGTATTTGGAAATGTGAATAATTTGTTGGATTTTAAAATGTTATTAAATACATACAACGCAAGATAGGATTGCCACCGACATTACTCTAAACCTACAGCAAAATAATCTCAATTGTTTATTTTATAGTAGCCAAATGCTACAATATGCCATAGTCATGACTTTATGTAAGCCATGAAAACAAACATTTCTAATTAATACAGCTAAAGTCTCTGGGAACCTTGTAAGCAACAGGATTCATCAGAACTTGAAAAGCAGATGTGATTGGTTTGTCATTGAGGAGCTTCTTACAGTGATTAAATGTTACTCTGCTTCAGCTTTGCCAAAAATTACTGGTAAATCTTCGTTTTGGAAATTGAAACTTGTGACTTCTGCACTGTGCTTATTCATTTCACACACAAAAAACACTACAAGGCAGAATTAGTTATCCAAGAGACTTTAACCGTAAGTCGTGCTTTCAGGGACATTGAAATGGATACATTTAGAGCAGTTATTAATTAACTTTACATGGCAATTCAAAAGCCATTTATTCCAGTGCTCATGAGCACTTTTCCATAAAAAGTCCGACCTTTGTACTGGCTTTATCCCATGACAATCACTGAATTGAAAAATGTCGCAACATGTTGGCAAATTACAGAACAGAGACTAGCATAGGAGACTGTAATACCTTCAGGATGATGAGGAGAGCAAAGAAGATGAGCACAAACAGCAGAAGGCAGCTGGAGTCCAGAGAAAGAAGGTTGTCTTTGTATGGGAAATCCGGCTGGAAGCAGAACATGTCATGAAAACAGTCTTCTAAATGCAACCTACATGCAGACCATGATTATGATTCTAACACAAAATATGATGGAGTAAAAACAGAAGAATGCAAAACTAAGAAACCCACTGACCAGCTGATCCAGATAGTCCTTGATCCGGGGCAGGTAAGTGAGTGAGCTGATGGCTACCAAGCAGCTCAGAGCAAAGTCAAACAGCTGGTAGCAAAAGAACGGGATGAGCCAGCCGTCACGGTGCTAAAGAGAAAAACCAAAACATGTTTTATTAATGTACTAAGCTGCTTTATTTTGGTCAGATAACTATGTTAAAAATGATAGGATTTAGGTGCCCAATACTAATAACAGCAATAATAATAATAATAACTATAACTAGAGTAATAAACTCTGCAGTGACTTGTTTACCTTACTTTCCCACACTTCCATTCATTCACCACAAGCTAAAGTTGGTCGATTTTATAATGTTGGTAATCATGCCACAGTAGAAGTGAGATGGCTTGTTAAAAAGAAGTGTCTACAAGGACATTCATTTGCAGCCAAGATGCAGCTGTTGCAAAAATTAGGGGATAATTAAAAACGAAATATCCCATAATATAACAATGAAATATCCTCTAATTTTTGTGAGCGGTGTGGTCAAAGAAAAACCCCACCAGTTACAACAAAGTCTGCTATAAACACAAACATAAACTGTCTACTGACGCGAAAAATCAGTTTGGCTTCTTTTGAGCCTTTACTGGCTATCACTTATTAATCCATCTGGCCTTGCCTAAGCCAAATGTAGGACTATGGTCAGTTATGATAAAATGAACAAAATTACACAAACTATCAATAGGTCAATTAACATTCATTGAAGGCTTGGATAATGTTTGATAATGTTTTTTCTAACATTGAAAAGGTGTTTGCTTGTAATGAAAACAAAGGAAATAAAACTCACTTCTGAGTTATATTTCATTTTCCCCAAAATGGGTGTGTGAAGACACCAATATTCCAATAAGTTGTGGAGTGTGTGTAGGCAAAAGAGAGGGTAAACAGTGCTCAAAGCATGTTTCTCTGATATACAGCACACAGGGTTTGATCTCCCATTGTCAGTCATTTTCATATAAATAACAACATTAATTTAAGCAACGTACAAGGTATTGCTACTCCAAGTCAGGGTCCTATGGGGCTCGTCTCTACTTAAGTTACTAATCAAGTAAAAAGGGTATTCTATTACTAGTATAAAGCTCAAGAAATCTCAGCAGTTCTGAGAAACAAACCTGTTTTGGTGAGTACCATGCAAGACTGCAAAGTGTGGATTTGCATAAAGCAAAAAAATATTACTTCAACAACTGTATCATATCACAGTTAATTAAACACAGGTCCTTTGCATATTTGTCAGACATTCTGCTTTCTTTTTCAGGAACTTAAACTCTTGGAACACAAGCACATTGTCCGTTTATAGCATAAACACAACCATCCATAATGAGTGTATGTGATGAACAACATTACTCATTCTGGTAGATTAAGTATATGATTAATCCTCATGTTGAAACAGCTAATCTAAACACAATGCCAGCACAGGGTTATGGATGCAAGAAAGGTCCCCTTATTAACTGATTGTGTTCGTTTGTGATCTACATCCAAGCCATACAACCATTTTTGCCTAAACTAATAACTAAATGTGCACAGAATTTTTTGGCCCAGAAACTTTTGGCAATTTTGATTTTTGAAAAAGAAAAACATGGTGGATAATTATGGTGGATAACACCCCATAGCATAAAAGGGTCAGGTCAGGCTGTGGCGGATAAAAGAAACGGACACATATGGTAAAGAAATAAAAACCTGTACACAAAGAAAGGGAATTAAACATCAGAAGATGTGATTAAGAGAATGTCAAAAAAAAAAATAAGAGGAATCAATACAGCAGCATTGATAGCTGACACCATATGACTGGGTCAGAGTCTCTGAGAGCTCGAGATAATCTGGAATGGAGTCAGCAGCGTCAGCCGAGTTACAAGATCTAACACTTTAAAAATAGCTCGGTCATTAAAATAAGGATGCAATGTAAAGCACTCTTTGCCTTCATCACTGCCCTCTGTTCAGTTTAAACAGCAGGTGAATCACCAGGGCCATTCGAAAAATGACCTGTAATCACTGAGCTATCAATAATAAAAATACTTATTGCTTATTTTGAGTCAAAACAAATTGAAAAAAAAACCTTTTGGCCTGAAATGCAGTTTTGAGTAATAACATGTATTTCAGTGCATCACCACTAATTACATTTATACTGTATCATACTTACATATTCATTAGAAATATAATTCTTAATCCCAGCCCTGTCTGAAAAAAATGTTTCATGAACTTTAATGGTAATCACTTCACTGAAGTCTGGAGATCTGATTAATCTGATCTGAAGTTTGGAGGTGTCAATTGTGCAAATGTCATGAGCAGCTAGAGGTAAGCTAAAGAAAGATTTACCAGTTCTTATTGATACACAGTACAATCACATCGGTCTCAGTTATCGTATTATTAAGTGCATGTAAACGCAATTAAAATGACAAAGGTCTCTTATCTGAATATTTGTTATCTGAGCCATATCAAGGATCAGAGGAAATTCAAATAACAGGACTCCACTGTACTTGTTAGTATGAATATACAAAACAAATAAAGCAGCGATATTATGTTAGACTTACAGTAATGGCTCCATAAACCATCATGGCACTGATGGTGAGCATGAGGAGGGAGATGGCAAATCCCACACAGGCATTTTCTACAGTGGTGATAAAATCAAAAGCATGTTACTCAATTCCTGTCAGTAACATCAGTCCCCATATTCTGGGCAGAAGCACGGACATAGAGATGCATATATACAACATAAACATGTACGTAAATAGGAAAACATTCTACATTTCAGCAGCTCCTAGATTCAGTAGAGATTTATACCTGACATTCTGTCTGAGGCGAAGTAGTGCTCAATGACCTCATACTGCAGATCCACAGTGGGCACGTTCTCAGGATGGGTGACAGCCACCGTCAGCAAAATTCCCATCAACAGGTTCACAACCTGAGAATGAAGAGCAAGTTACATTTGCAGTCAGTTCCAGATTTACTGCCACACTTGATAAAACGGTAATGAGCTGCCATGTTCCAGAATAAAAATTCTAGGCTATTTTAATTAACACTTTTTAGTTTGTTTTTATTTCGTGGTTTGTGAATGACAGGTAATGATAATTTATTCACTATAGATACGTAACATGATCACCGAGTACAGACAGCTTGTCTAATGTGCTTGGGAGTTTTCGCAATAATTCCACACAACATTTTTGCTGGCCATCTACTCCTGCTTTACTGACTCGATCTGCACTGGGCCAGGTAAGTGAAAAAGAACAGCATTGGTAATTGCTTTCAAACAACTTTTTACTATCATTAATGTGATTACTAAAAATCCCTTTTTGGTTTGACACTTGATTTGATGTCTTTTTAACTGACACCTCCGTCTCAAGTATTCCACATTCCATCCCAGATTCCTTTACATGACCATTTGCTATCCTGTTCAAAAGAAGTATTGTTTCATGTTTCATCCCACTTTTCATTTCAGAGTTTTGTGCAAAAACTCAAACATTTTTGTCTAGATAAATTAGTATAATTAGTACAATTTTTATAGTTAACATCTAGGCCACCCATACAGTTCGAATCCCTTTTTGAGTCTTGGTCCTCCCAAGGTTTTTCCTTACCACTGTCGCCCTATGCTTGCTCAATTTGGGCTTGGACTTATAAGATAATATAATATTGTAAGTCTACTTTGAAACAATGCTCAATCGTAAAAAGCACTATAAATAAATCTGACTCGACATTTTTCCCCTAAGCCCCGTTTGCTATCTGCTTTCAAATATGCGCTCTGGAATAACCTTTTTTTTGTTAAATACGTTGGATTTCACACTTCATGAATCTCTGGTAAAAAGTTAAATATTCTAGTGCATAATATCACAATATTGGTATTTTTAAGCATGTATTTAGAACTAAAGATGGCACTGACCATACCTTATTTTCACTTGCTCTACACCAAGAAAACATTATGCAACATAACATACAGAAGCTAAAACTGTATTTTCTTAAATAGAAAATGTTTGCTCATTGGGAGTCTTAAAAATGGTCAATACTGACATAAAACAAATGTTAATAACTGTTTTCACAATAAGCACAGTAATCCAGTCCGGAAAAGCAGTCGGACAATAACAGAAAACTCACCAGTCAACTCTGGTGCTTAGTCACCACAAATGGCAAAAACACAAGCAGGTTGCATTTAACAGATGGGCAAAAAATAACAAAAAAAATGTTGGCAGAGGTAGGCCACACAACAAGAAACTGCTGTTAGCAATGTCCTTATGGAAAGGGGAAAATCAGGAAGAGCAAGATAATTTATATAACGCACACATACACGCACGCACACACACACACACATATACATACACATGCACATACATATACACACACACACACACACATATATATATATACACACATACATATATATACACACA
>JAUZST010038396.1:0-54543 GCA_034779995.1 Parotocinclus haroldoi | reverse complement strand
ACACACACACACACACACACACACACACACACACACACACACACACACACACACACACACACACACACACAGAGCTTACTGTTTGTGTGAGAGCACAACATATGTATTTAGAGAAACAGATATTTTAGAGCAGAGAACAGTGAAGGATGCAGAAACTGTGAAGTGAACGCTTATAACTCTGCTGTGCTGGACTACAAGAGGCGCTTCTTGTTTGTCCTATGTCTTATTGATTCTCTGCGCTAAGTTGGTTAGTTGTAGTTAGTTTAAGAGGCACTGTCACATATAAGACAGCAATCCCACTATCTGTACTATTAATTAAAATGTTTACAGTTCACCTTATATACGGTATTAATTACAACTACACTGTCAGTTCCCCAGTGCATCATATTATTACCACAAATGCAGTGGGAAACACTGCCTCTCGCGTGAGTGCTCCTAAATGAAAAATCCTTTTACATTTGTTTTTAAAAGAAAATGCTTAAAAATCAGGTGTGCCAGGTGGATAGCACCAAAGAGCTGTGTATTGGGTTCAAGTGAATGGCTCCTGAGAACTCAGTGGATGCAATCAGGTGGATGTCTCCAGAGAGCTAAGAGGGTGGGGCTAGATGCCTGGCTAAACAGAACTAAGGCAGTTGGAGATGTGCATTGATTTAAAAATTTGAAAAGGTGGTCAAGGTGGCAAGATCTAGAGGGTATTGGGGGCAATTGCTCAGATGGACGATTCCAGATTGGGCCAATTTATGGCATTCAGATATAAACCTGTGCTCATAAGACAAAAATAATGGAGAAAATATAGAGAAACTGTGTTTTCAGCATTACAGTTTTCTGCTTTTAACTGAGGCTGGGATTTAAATAAAAATAACCTTTTATTTGTTTGTTTTATTACTACAAGTGCACTGCTTGCAATTTTCATGGCCGAGACCAATAGTTGATCTTTTTAGTCTATGATCGGTCTATTCCAATTTTGGGGATCTAATAATTCTAAATGACAGCATACAGAAACATTTTTGTTCAACTTTTATTTTAATCTAATAGAAGAGGCTGCTTTTTGCTGGTTTTGTCAAATATGATTAGTCATTTGATGCTGTTTTAAGTGTGCTATTAAATGTGTTGTTCTGAACATTTTTTGAGTGTTCCTCCACTGCTTATTTTTTCTGTGTGTGTGTTGCAAACAGCACATCTTCCAGAGCTTCTTCACTATAAGATGTAGCTGTGTTTGAAACACACTCTTGCACCCACTTTAGTGTCACTACTTCTTCCTTAGTAGTGCACTGTATAGAGAGTTTAGCTGAAAAAAGTAGCACTCAAAACACAACTGAAATCGAATACTTCCTCATCATGAATGTGTCAGCACAATATCGTAAACAGACCAGTGGCTACACCGCATTTAAAGCTCTGTACACACATGAACTGAATTCTAAAGTAATGTTTGTAAAACCACTCTGCTGTTTATGAGTCGCTGTGTTGTGTGGCGGTGGCTGCTATGCGCTGTGCAAGTGCAAATGTGATTGACACAGAATTATATGAGACTGATTGGCTGATCGCTGGTTCCAGCTGATCATGCTGAAAATTTGCTCAAAAAGTCTTCTTCATTAAACAAATGATCGGTGTTTTAATTTATAATGAAAGACAAACAGAGACAGAGCAGTTATATCCCAAATAAATGTTCATTAGCACCATTGTGTCTTTATTACTATTATGTTTATCAGTTGCAAAAAATAGTGATATTGTATTGAAATTATGTTTCAGCTATTGGTCATATATCGACCATTAAAAAACCCATATTGGTCAACCACTGGTTCCAGAATGCAGGTTTACATGGATGGCTCTGGAGAGCCGAGGATGTAGGGCCAGGTGTATAACTACAGGTGGCTTGAGGGGTTGGGACCAGATGGATGGCTCCTGAAAGCTGTTTGCAGGTTCAGACAAATGACTCTTGAGGTCTGACGGGTAGGACCAGGCGTATGACCACAGGAAGCTTGAGGGGGAAATGTCAGGAGAATGATTGCGGTCATCTGAGTAAGAATTAAAGTGTGAAAGGAATGTGTGAGTAATAAATCATAAACGTCTCACGAGATGCACACAAAATGGGTGCTATAAAGTGGGGACTGGTGATCTGATTAACAATAGGGTTTTGCAGTTTGTGAAATTAAGATTTAAGCATTTGTGCATGCTTGCTTTGGCCAGGAAATTAACTCCATACACACCAGGGATCCTATTTTGTCAATTTTTAATTTGATACACCGCTAATACACCATTCAAGGACATATACGTCAAACAAACACACTGCGTTGTGGTGTACTTGTTTGGTATGTACCTCAGTACTTTGCCTGTACACCCAGTAATTGGCCATTTTTGCAGAGATTGTCATGAGCATCCTTAGATGGATTCAGGCCTGAGGTCACCCATGGGTGTGTATTAATGACAGGTAATGACAAGACCGTTATAATGTAGATACAGTTTAAGTGAAAGAAGCCATGGGGTTTCCAAACACTGATGGAAATAAACCAATACTATTTATTAATTTATAGTTGTTCACACAGTACAAAGCATTGTACGTAATCTTTCTTAATAACCATTAATATACAGCTCTTGCAAATAATTGATGAGACCGCTGAAAACGTACCAGTTTGTCTAGTTTTACTGTTTGTATGTACTGTATGTGTGGAGTGTATTTGAACATTGTTGTTTTATTCGATACATTACGGACAAATTCCAAATACTTAACATTTATTTGCAGCAGTGACAAACGTGTTCATTCACTGTAAATGACAATTACTTTAAATAATTGTTTTAATTATTTAGTGATTAGAATTAGAATTAAAATAATTGAATCAATCAAATCAACTGGAATTATTTAATGGTTATGGTTTTATGGTTATACCTAAAATTCTGCAAACACAAACGTTTATATTCATATTTTAAAAAAACAATACTAATGCTAGGAATACAATCCAACTTTCCTAAATATTAGGAAAGTTCAGAAATCAGATGGTCACCTAAAAGATACAACGCTTGGCAGTATTGTATTGTACTAAATGTTTTCATATTGCGTTTTAATTAATATTGTAGCATCTAAACTACTTTGTTTCTATGGGAATGTGGGGTTAACGGCAATGCCTTTAATATTGTTACAATAAATGCATACACTGCGGCATTAGTCTGTTGTAAGTATGAAGCTTTGAAATCAGTTTTGATTGATTGGATTAACTGTGGACTACTGGTGAGACTAAGAAGAGAAAAATGGGAAGACGTTAAAATTAGTGATAAGAAGTTTATGAGTTTCAAGACAGCAGGAGGGGACTATACAGGAACCATGTGGACTGTTTATTATTTTCTGACATATATGTACACTCGAAAGCAGTCACAGAATCTTTCTTTGGAAATTGCTCACCACAAACTGTAGAATCAAAAAACAACTTGCATTACAGAATAGCCCTGTGTGACCTTTTGATGTGTGTCTCATGCAATAAATTATTGTAAGGCTGTTACATATGAAATAATAATAGTATCAACAATAATACATTTTATTTATAACACACTTTTCATTTAAATCAAATTATTACAATATATTTAGTTCTTTGAATGAATATATTGTATTACTTTTTTATATGTGTTGTGAATGATCGGGAATTAAAACTGTATGTAAATGAGCTTAGTATTCCCTAAAATACAGCATCAGTTGATCGTGAAATGTTTAGTTGTGAGGCTCTCTGTGATGTGTTTTTTTAAGTGTTTAAGGTGTTTGTAATGAGAATGAACTCCACTAAGATATGTTTGACCTCAATCCTATCAGACTTAATTTGTGTTTTGTTAGACTTTGTGTTGATTGCAAATTGCTTTTACTGACTCACAAAGCCTTTGGTTGTCTGGATCCATGATATTTGTCTATCAATTGTGGTGTGTATAGTCCATAACACATTTTACTAATTATTTCTAAGATGTATTGTTTTACATGTCTGCTTTTTACATTTCCCATTGTGCTAGTGCAGTGTTTCACACACGGGGGCGCGAGCACAGAAAGGGTCGGGGGGGACCTCACTGGCTATTCACACAAAGAAGATGTAGCAGATTACCCTCATGTTGAAGTGGTTTGACTATTATAAGAAACAAATCAACCTCAGTTTAATTTTGACCAATTAAAACAAAACAGTGCTATTATATATGCACTCGCAAAAATGGGGGATATTTCAAAATGAAACCTCCCATAATGAATAATCCCCTAATTTTTGTGTGTAGTGTAGACGCCTGAAGTCTGAAGTGCCTCACCAAGGTGTTCAGGTCGAAACTGATTCTTGCCTCATCCTTTGTAGTACCGTGTGTGGTGTTTTTCTATTGCTGACCTTTGTCTTTACTCTGATTCTTGCCTGCAATTTCCAGTAAAATCGTGTTTGGACTGCTTGCATGTGGCTCTGCTGCATTCTTGACCGAATTTTTTTAGATGCACATGCACTCACTCACACACACACACACACACACACACACACACACACACACACACACACACACAGACACACACAACTATGTATTTATTCAAGTTTGTGTATTTGGGGGGACTTGAGTGCATGGTGCTGGTAGGAGGGGACCCTGCATTGAACCAGTTCTTGGGGCCAGCTTGCAAAAGGTTGAGAAACCCTGTGCTAGTGTATTGGTAATATAATTTCATGTCTGTAAGGCTCTCTTTTGCAACTGAATACAATGAAAATAATGCGAAATTGACTTCTAGGAACACTCCCATCCGTGGTGTTCATCATTTTGGCTGGCCCCCTTCCAATTTTGCGTTTGTGTTACACATTTTAGGCAACCCCTTTCCTAGTCATTATCACAAAATGTCCACTTTTTTATAATTGCATTCATTGTCTATGGTCAGTCAGATATGACGTGAACACCACCGATGTTACAGAATGTCAGTGAAACCAGTTGGCATTCATTTTGAAAAATAATGAGGGCATATGCCAGTTGAATGACAGTAACCATAGATGTTATGATAGAGGAAAATAACAAATTGGCCAAAATTGACTGGAACACAACAGATGACAGAACTTGTTTAAACAAAGTTTTGAGACAACAGCAGTAAAAAATATTTGTGGTTCTGTTAACCATTCTTTTATTTAATTTTCTTTTTGTTTTGTTTTGTTTATTGTTAATCTTGGTTTTTTATGTCTTCATGGCTGCAGGAATGTTGTTTAAGCTTTTACATGTTCCTCGGACGTGTTCTCAGATACAGGTTTTAGCGCGGTGCGGGGCCAGGACATCTTCATTCCACCATCATTCAATCTCCGTTCGGTACGCGCGCCCGACCACCAGCGCGCTCGTGCCCTTACGTGCACCCTTAGGGATGGTAGTAACATTCCGGGGGCATTTAGTGCCGAAGGACGCGTATGGGGGGAACCCCTGAGGTATTTTAGTATTTTAGGGGCACTTTGAGGGTTTCCCGTCCCGTACTTGTGCGCATGTTCCTCCGTCGACAGTACTGAACGAGCCTCACTTCAGCCGGCTGCTTGTCCTGAATGAGACGCGCCCCAGCTTGGCTTCTTTGTGCCCCAGCTCATGCTCGCCCCCTGACACTTCAGCGCCTTTTGCACTCTTTTAAACCTTACTCTAGTTGGCTGCCCTCTTGAAATGAGACACGCCCCGTCTAGAGTGGCCACCCGGCTGCGCGTTCGAATAATATGCACCCCGGCATGGCCTCCCTGTGCTTCGGCTCCCTTTGTGCTCTCTTGAGCCTCACTCTAGTCGGCTGCCCTCTGCCCTCTAGAGATGCGCCCCGGCTAGAGCGGCCACCTGGCTGCGCGTTTGAATTATACGTGGCCCGGCATGGCTTTCCCGCGCTACATGTGCATTTCAGCTCACCTTCGCCCTCTGGAATTCGTACTACCTCATCACTTGGGAGATCCCAAGTTGTACACTTTGCACGCTTGCCCCGTTGGCGCTACGGCGCCCTCTCGCGATCAGTTTTCGCATTGCACCCAGTCGGGATGCAACACAGTTGGCGCGCCCCTTCATCCTTTTGGTTTTTTGTGTTCAAAAAATTCTTATGCGCCGCTCTTAATACCTTTTCAGTTGTTTTATATTATTTCCCCATTATTATTATACGTTGTGGGATACGTCTATCTTGCATACTTGGGTCCTACCAAAAAACCACCACATCTCCACATCACCTGATTAGTAGCATCTTTCTTTTATTAAGTGGAAGGGGCAACGATTCTGGAATCTGAGGCTGCAGGAGGATGGTCAATGTTAGTGTGGGATCAATGACTGGAAGTAGGTGGGAGGGTCCTTGACTACAAGACTATCTACAGACTTAACTCGCAAACATTGGAAGGACACGTGTCAACAATAGCGGTGGATAAATGAATGGTAAAATGGAAAAGCGAACAATTAATCTTTTTTTTTTCTGCCTACTTGCCTTGTGGGTTACAACCGGACACTGGCCTATTAAACGATGAGGCACATCCTGACAAAGCAACCCTGAAAAGGCCGTTTTCATAACTTTCATCACTTGGTCACCAAGAAACGATGTGTCTCCAAGGACCTCCCACTGAGGACTGATTTTAAAATCTATTTTGTTTTAAAATCTATTTATCTTTTATTATTAACTTAAATATAAATATTGATTTACATTATATTAGTTACTTAATTTTACTATTACTTTAATATACTTTTAAGTATTTACTTAATTAACATCCAGGCCACCCATGGAGGATGGGTCTCTTTTTGAGTCTCGGTCCTCCCAAGGTTTCTTCCTTCTACTTTCAGGGAGTTTTTCCTTTTCACTGTTGCCCTAGGTTTGCTCAATTTGGGATTGGCCTTATAAAATAATATAAGATTGTAAAGCTGCTTTGAGACAATGCTCCATTGTCAAATGCACTATATAAATAAATTTTGACTAAAATTGATTCGTGTGGATTTACCTAGCTTTGTTACTGCAAAGACAGTAACAACGCAAAATTTGCCGAAGTTACAGGGGTAACTCAAACACGACGCACTGTTAAAACATAATGGTAGTTCAAAACATAAAATATGCCGTGACCTGTTCACAGAGGCAGCGTCTCTCCCAGAAGCCTTTTGAAGTCAAGAGACTGCTAATCACAGCTCAAAGGAGGCCGAAGTAATATTGAAATTTAACATGGCATTTTTCAATGAGAAGGAGGAACAGACTTTCATGAATTTCAAAGGTCAACTCGAGCGTCGGAGAAAGAAATGGACTGATATGAAATGAAACATATTGCAATGACACCGCATGTGCACAGTTCATTGGCATAATAGCATAGAAACTAAAACGAAAGACACACAAGAAGATGAAGGATGCTCTTTATATGTCAATTATGAGATATGGTGATAAGGACATATCTACTAAGGAATGTGACATCAAATACACAAGAATTCTGCAACAAGGAAGTGCAGAATACACATGCTCAAGGTATGTTAAGTGTAACTATATTAAGAATCAACACAGAGACGCTGTTTACGGTTAATGTTTTAGTAATTTAAGCAGGTGCCATATTCAGCTTAAGTTATTTATATGGTAATTATATTTTTAAACAATACAAAATACAATGATACAATTAAGTAGCTTGTGAGCTTTACAAAAGTCAAACAGCGCATGGTAACTCCTGTTTTTATTATCAGATTATTGATTAGTAACTCAAGCAATTTAGTGTTTTAACATGTGCATCCCTAATTTTTTTTTCTGTGGCCCTAAATTTTCTGCTTGTATGCCTGAAATGTTCCCTTAGGGGCCACTGTGGAAGTTAGTCTGGAGCCCTGTAGTTACAGTCCTCATAATTACTGTGATCTAAACTGAATAGAAAACCTGTTTGATGAGCTAAAGTGGAGAGTGCATGCGAGATTACCTAGGATCTTGAATGATTTGAAGAGAATCTGCAAAAAGGAATGTGTTTATTTTTTAAAGTAACCATTTCTTAGTGAAAATTTGTTTCTGTTGTTGGATTTTTCTTATGTATTCCCCATGATATAAAGCTAATTCAAATCAATACGAATTCAATTCAACTGTGGCAATAATTTTGTAGGAGATTGCTTTGGATTCTGTTGGAGTTATTAACGTTATAAGAGGTATCCAGTGGCAAGGCAACACTTCAGCTGCAGCAATGTACCATCTAGCGGAAGAACCTTGTAATCATACCTTCATAATCATAATCATATGTTCAAAATTTGGGCCAGAGCTTATCCTGGCATGCTTTCTTAGTAGACAGGAGTGTTTTCTGTATGGGAAGCAACATTAAAGCACCTACAGCCACGCATTAATATCAAGTAATAATAAACTCAATCTAGATTGTAGACTAACATATATAAAAAGGCACTGGTTACACTGGACACTGCTGGTTACATGGGGCAGTGGTAGCTCAGTGGTCAAGATACAGGGCTGTTCACCAGAAAGTTGGGCACTGAAGGCTCATTACTGCCAAAGCTGCTATTATTGAGCACTTGGATTGTACAGGTATGCGCAGCTTACCTATGAAATGGTAAAATCTATGTTTTATGAAAATAATATTACATGTATGTACTTATATACTAAATATCATATAACAAAGCTATATGGTAAAAATGTTGTGTACCAGGTATATATATACATATATATACTGACTGCTACCACTGACATATATAGCTGTACCCAGTAAGATTGTGTGAAATGTCCATCCATTTTCGCTTAATCCACACGGGGTCATGGACCACCCGGTGCCCACCCAGCAACTCTGGGTGCAAGGGCAGGAACAATCCGTCATAGGGCACACACACACACAGTTACACACCAAGGGCCAGTTTAGAGACTCTGATTTATGTACAAAACTGCCTTGTATGTTGCTTTTCAATTTTCACTATGGTTCCTATATATGTTTCCTACTTTTTTCTCTTACTCATTTATTCAGTTGCTTTAAGGAAAAATGCAATAAAAGCCCTATAAAAAGTTGACAAGCAATTTGACTTCAGTGTTAAGCAGCAGTGGCTTTGGCAAATACAGCCAAACTTTGGCGATTGGGCGACAGTTTGTAATAAACGTCACTGTGCAACTGTGAAAAAAAACTGTCAAGGAGATAAAGCATGAAGACCCCCCACAGAGAAACACAGGTTGAGACAGAAGGACTGGAGGCATTAAGGAAGTTGATAGTCTTGCCAATCACCTGATCTTGACATGCGGTGAAGGACAGTAAGTTTTGGGGCCTTCAGGGTCGGTTGTGTGTTTTGTTGATAACAAGGATTTGGAATGCAATTGTGAAAATGGCAGATGGTGTTGGGCTTGCGCCTTGGCTGGAAAACTAGAGCCAAGAGAATTCGAAGGAGATGGAGAGAGATGGAGAAAGTGTGTTTAGAGTGTGAGTATGTGAGAGAGAGAGAGAGAAAGAGAGAGAGAGAGAGAGAGGGTAAGGGTATAAGAAAATATGCGTGTGTGTGTGAGAGAATGTGAGTGTGTGCGCAGGGGAGTGTGTGTGTGTGTATGTGTAAACCCCCTCTATCATGCAGACCTGACTTTAGCATAATGTTGCAGCTCATTATCGTTAAACGGATGGTGTTGGCTAAGCGCGCTAAATTAGCGGAGCGGCAGCGTCCGGGTCCTGTTAATGCGCTCTGCCGCACCAGAACTTCCTTCCTCAATCTTGTCTGGTGTTCCGTTTTCGCTGTGCTGTCAATCACATTCGGCCTCCTCCATCCCGCTTTAATACGGTCTCTATGCTCTGATGTGACGTGTCACCAATAGTGAAGAAGACGCCGCTCTGACCCAAATTTCAGTAAATCCTCAGACTGTCGGTCTTAAAGGACAGCAGCCCCCAGGCACCATTTTATTCTCACCACTTCTTTAGAGCTCTCACAGAGTTTATGCTTTATATTCAGTTTGGAGAACTAAGTCAATCCAAAAAACATCCTTACCCCACTATATCACTTAGATTTTCTAGGAAAATCTGCAAGGAACCCACTATAAAAATAGTTATTTAGCTAGTAATAGCTTAATGGATGCAAGTTGTATTGAAATATCACAGCAATTCTTACCATTATGCTCTCTAAATGAGTTCCTCTGTATCTCTAGATGTTTGTTTCTGTTTGGGTCAGTGGGTCTGTTTCAGTGGCTTCCCTGCCTGACCTTCATTCCCTCAGACATGGCCAATACAGTACAGCCAGGCCAGAGGAGTTACTGCCAAGAAACTATTGATTACCATGTGTACACCCATCAGCCATAACATTAAAACCACTGCTAGATGAAGTGAATAACATTGACATTGTGATGCACTGGGAAGTGTTCTGCTGGGAAACCTTGGATTCTGCCATTCATGTGGAAATTACATGAACACATACCACCTATATATTGTTAGAGACCAAGTACAAACCTTCATGGTAATGGTATTCCCCAATGGTAGTTTAATCAACAGGATAATGTGCCCTTTCACACTACAAATAGTTCAGTATATTGTATATTCAGTATTCAGTATGTAAGCATATTCAGACATGGCCTCCAAATTCTCCAGATCACATTTCGATCGAGCATCTGTGGGATGGGCAGTCTAACCCATGGAGGTGCCATCTCACATCTTGCAGGACATAAAGTATCAGTTGCTAATAGTCTTCATGCCAGATAACACTTATGGAGTCTTGAAGGGGCACAACTTTACCCTACACAATATTAGGCAGGTGGTTTTAATATACTGATTGATTGCTATTGATAAAGCCATACAGCATTAAGTAGTGTTTGTTAAAGTAGGAAATAAGTAAGTTAAGTGCAGTGACAGTTACATATGTGTAATTTTGTAATATGTAAATGAGTCTTAAGTTAGAATATTGCTTTGCGTTCGTACCGAAAGGTCACTTATTGCACATTTACTCACAGACGCTAAGCTCACGCAGACAGTGAGACAATGTGCAGGTGCACATTTCACATCTATAAATCCACCAACACCTGTGTTTTAATAATGAAAGCACCACAGTACTGGCTCACAGGTAAGAAACAGCTGCTGGAAACAGCAGTTGCTTAGAATCTAGGCTGGACTTGCAATGTGAAGGATGGATCGTGTGGATACGGATGAATGAGTCATGGATGAATTACAAGATCATCTCAAGGCTTCTTACAAACCTTCCTTTATTACCTGGAACTAGTCACAGTTGTTGTAGTGATCATTTCAGAAAGGTTTATATAAGCGATCCTACAATATTTCCTGCTCAGCAGACAATTGTAATTTTGAGTGATTTGTGTTTTAGAAATCTCCAAATCCCGGCTCAAGTTAGACGTATCTGCACTGACCAGAATAGGACAGTTAAGGAGACCAGTGCTTTTTAAATTTTTTTTAGTTATGCTACCATTTACCGTCATTTTGTAAGTGTTCTTTAGAGTTTCTCGCTCTCTGTACGGTTCTGACCCAGACCCACTTGCACTGTCGGTGATCTCATAACCTGAACTTGTCCCACAATTCCTTAATCCTATACTCTTCTACTGAAACCTGTTGTTTGCAGTAACCAATGAGAAGAGTGTGAGGACAGCCAAAATTAGTGCAAAGAAAAGCATTTTTTTCGTTTGGTTGAAAACATGGCCAGCTGACATTTTAGTGGAACAGTTTAATGAATTGTAAATCTTATGAATGAGCGTGAAAGAGTAATACTGCATATATAATATATACATCATAAGTGATATAAAATCAAACCCCACACCTTAAAATATAGTATATAATGTTGTTTCTCCATTTGAACCTAATGACTATGTCTCAAAGTTTTCTCCTTGTTCTGTCCAGGCTATACAGCCTCTGTTTAAAAGAAGATTAATTGCAGTATTTTATACCTAGTCAGCTTGTCTGTAGCAGGTTATTAAATAGACCTCAATTTCATGTCTGAATTTGTCATATTGCCTTATAAAACAGTGTGTTAAAATCTTTACAGTGCACATTGCCAGCATTGCTATCAAGGGCAGCATTTCTATACTGACTATTTTCAGTCTTATTATTGGTAAATCCACTGAAAATTATTTTTGGTTTTCATAAAGAGTCCATTTAACATATACGCAATAAGTTATGTTACTTTATCGATGGACCATTGACACTAATATATCAAATGGAAAAATGCTCCATTTATTTTTTTCATTAATTGTATTGGTATTATGGATTTCTTCTTAACCACAATTGAGACCTCTCACTGTATATGCACACCAAATGAAATAAGCCCCAATAAAAACAAACAAACAATCAAACAAAACAAACCAAAAAAAAAAAGAAATCCACAGAAACTCTAAACAAAACATGGCTTGCAGTACTATACGGCTGAAGGGACAACAACAATTCCCTTAATAGACCTATCCTCCAATCTGACTAATGTAAAAGAAATTGTACTTTTTTAGGTGGCACATCTACATTTACATGCTTAAATCCATTGGAGCATGAAGTTACAAGTGTATATGCATAAACATGGATAAGAAAATAAATAAGGAATCAAAAGGGAAGGAAAAATATAATAGGCAAATAAAATGACTGGAGAAGGGGAAAAGGCATGGAATTGGGTCACCATTACACCTTCTAATGAAGCATGTTAGGTTTTTAAAAAAAATATTTTACCTCCCCCTGTTTCTTTCTGGCATAATTAGGACTGCACCATAATGCCAAAAATGATAATCAGTAATGACAATGATTACATTATTTTAATCATGATTGTTCTGTTATTATTCAGAACATAATTGTTTTATTGCACTTCATAATTAAAATTCAACAGAGGTCAGGCTATCCTTTCACAGTACTATTGAAAGCCAATATGTCTTGTAATAAATTATATAAAAAGAGTCCTTATTTACATTATTTGTGCATTATTGAAACAATTAAACCTAATAAAATAGGCCACCACAATACACAAGCAAACATTTCATGTAAGACTAGATATGCAAAGACATTTGAGCCACCGAAACATTTTCATCAGAAATGTCGAGCACAAGAAGAGCATAAACACGAGCATAGAAAGGCATTCACTAGCAAGCGACAGTATGGTCACACTTCTGTTTGACCTGTACTTATTCTGAGATGCATCTCTCTGATGTGCACTTTCTTTGAGGGTTTTTTTGTGAGGATTTTTTGTTGTCCTCGCCATATTCAATAAAGATACTTCCTAAACTGAAAACATGCGCCTTCGCCCTGTAAGCTTCAAAAAGGAATTTAATTAAATGTAATCAAGGATTTAATTTTATGTGAATAAGAAATTGCGGGACAGGTTAGAGGAATCAGTATGTTGGCAGGCTGGGTCAGGTGCATGTGAGAGAATGAAGGCAGAAAAACACTTTTAAGGTAATGTAATAGTAATTGAAATGAACAAGACCCTGTTTACACTAGGTCATTTTGTGCATATTAAGAATTAACAATAAGTAACAATATCATCTCAGTATTGTATCTGGACAGGGCTAAGCCACATAAGAAATGCTCCTACGATGATATTTATTATGAATCTAATTGCTCACCTCCAGTTCATGAGAAGGCTTGAGATGCACTGTAGAATCAAATTAAACAAGTGGAAATCCGCCTGGCTCTGCTGAAATGCATCTGACTGCCAAAACAAGCCTAATACTTGATGAAGTGGCACACATCGTTCATGATATCCATCCCTGCGTGGTCAGAGAAACAGTAATGGAGGACAATGCAGAGCTGGTGATCGTAATAAACTTTTGAGCTTTTGAATTCATGTGTAGTGAATACACTGTTTAAAATTTTTAAACTGTAACTGTAACAAGCTGCACCTGTTGGCACCTTTCTCTCAACACATGAACCATGTGGCCCAGTAAAATATATATTATATATTGTATTATATATAATATAATACATATTTATATTGTATTATATTTGTTATATATATAATATTATGTCAGAAACAACAATCAGAGTTCAGTCTGGTCGAGTGGAGATTCATTAGCGAAACGAGATAGCAATATGGTTCAAAATATTTTCTGATCTATGTGATCCGTATGAAAAACACAAAGGTCAAAAAGTCATTAAAACAATATTTGTTTTGCTATCCTGCACCAGTAAGTAAATGTGTCCAGTCAGAGCAGCAGCAGGTAACCAGTGAAAATGTCAGCCATGTGGAATCATTTCACAATCTCCAGGGACTTTAGACAAGTGCTCTGCAATATAAATAAAATTAATTAAAATTACGTGTCATAAAAACCCAAACTTTATTGTTGGAACAAACCTGCACAAATTAAAAGCAAACAAACAAATGTTTCAGATTTACTTTTGTTTACATTTATGTCATTTGGCAGACGTCCTTATCCAGAGCAACTTACAATTCATACAGTCTTGCAATCCAAGCAATTGTGGGTTAAGGGCCTTGTTTGGGGTCCCAACTGTGGCAACTTGGCAGTGGTAGGATATGAACCTTGGACCTTCTTGTCCATAGTCCAGTACCTTAACCACTCGGGCCACCACAGTCTCACTCCATCGCTCTCACTCCTTAAAACATGAACATATAAAGTAGAGGCTCATTTGAAATACAGATTTAATACCTGTAAGCTGAACTTGAATAAGTATAGAGCATCTTGTATTGCCCCACTGCACAGTTTAAGTGAATTCACACTTCTTTGCAGTACATGCAATAAAGTATAGTCAGCATGGGCTGGTTGTTAGCTATCGTTACTGATAAAGTGCTGCCATTGGCATTCTGTTTTTATTAGGCTGAACATATTGATTAGTTAACAGTGTTGAGCGTGTGTGTGTGTGTGTGTGTGTGTGTGTGTGTGTGTGTGTGTGTGTGTGGACTGTTAGATCCAGTTAGCCCCCACAGTCCACCCCCCTCAATTACTGTCCTGTACTGCCGTGCAATTTAGTAATTGCAGCTGCTGGGTTGTTCTTTCTCTCTCAGTGCCACTAAAAGCATGTTCCTCAAGCTGTCTGCGTGTGTGTCTAAGTATGCTATGTCACTGTTGTGTACTGAATGTATTTTCAGCAGACACACACATACACACACATACCACAATACCTAGGCCAGTATGTGTCTGATTGCAATCGGCCTCCATACTGAGATCATTTCCTTGCTTGTCGCTTCCGCTGTCTGTCATTCTGTTTACTGCATCCGCACTTTTTTTTTTTTTTTTACTTTTTTTTTTGTTTCCCACTCTTCTTACTATCTTTACTCTGTCTTGTTTACTTAACGTTTCCTTCCCTTATCGTAATAAAGAACACACTGCTGACTGGAATTTTAGTTTTTGTAATTGTCCGAGTTTGCATATTGTTTATGTCGCACGTCACTGGAAAGTTACCGAACAGAAGTATATTATATAATTGTATTTATGGGGCATAAATGGTATTTGTCCTTTTGCAAATACAAAGTACCCAGCATAGGAAATCCATGTAATAATGACAAAATAAGAGCCAGTCAGATTGGTATGTTGTGGCATTTTGTTCTGACTGCCACTCTTTTTTTTTCCTCCTGTCATGGCTGATGTTGGACGGGTGGTGTTTTTCCACAGGCAAAGAGCAACACCTCCACAGCAGTTTAGTCTACAGCCCACAGCCACCACCTCTCAATCAGCACGTACTTCACCGTGAGACCTTACAGCAATTAGGACTCCCTGCTGCTCCAAGGAAAGGAGGGGGTAGACAGCAAGGAATCAGGGAAGTGGAGGGAGAGACATAGGGACAGGGGCTATAAGGTAAAATTGCCAGTGGATGGATAGAAAGAGACAAAGAGGCAAAGAGGGAAAAGAACTACATAAAAAGAATGGAAAAAGAGAACATAGTGGGTTATACGAGGAATAGAAAAAGAAAGATTACGTGAGGTTGAGAAGAAAAGGGAAGGATAAAAACAAAGATATAAAAGGAGGGTGAGTGAAACCAAAGGATAGAGAAAAGGAAAGAAAGAGAGTAAGTGGGATAAAGAAATACAATGAACTAAGGTAAGACAGAACTAGGTGGAGAGAGTGAGAGAGATGGGGGCAGCAAAAGAAAGAATGAGGTGAAGTGAAAGTGAGAGAGATTAGCGAAAGAGTTCGAGGCAAAAAGCAAGATATAGGGAAAATACGAGAGCAAGGGAGACAGAGAGGCAAGTGGTGATATTTCACTCAGACAGGATTAAGGTTCATGGCAAAGCCATTAGGTCACCCTGTTTTAAACTGTATTGTAACCCTAGATGAAAGTAATGTAGCCTGGCTTAGATCAGTCATGGCAGATCTACACTGAACTATGATGTGGCCTCTGATTTCCCATTTTTTTAAATATGAGGATTCATGACACAATCCAAATAGTATTCCTTTGTATATTCTTCAGATTAGGAATGTAACAATGCATCATCGAGTTGGTTGATGCATTCTAGTTTATTCAGGGTTGCAGTTGCAGGTTTTTTGTCTTATACAACAAAATATGCATTGTTTTTTTTATAGTGTACACTTCAGAAGTTAAAAAGGAATCTATTTTATTGAATGCAAAAGTAAGAAATTTTAATTGTAATATTTGTAGTAATTATTGTGTCATGAGCTCTGTATCGTGAATCAAATACAGTTATGAGAAGAGTGTATCATTACATCCCTACTTAAGAAGATTCTAAGTTAAGACAATATTGAGGTCGTTCATACTCAGTCAATTACCATTGTGTTAATATATTGTGATCAGAACAGCAAAGGTGAATATATGTTATGCAAGATGTGCAATAATACTGTATGTTATGATATTTAACAGAGGTGCCTCATTGGTTAGCTGTCATTGTTTGACCCTTGATTATGGTTAAACTTCCAGCATTTTTAGTTTCTTCGTTTCTTTGACTAAACACTGCAAGTGCATTGCGGCATAGACAAGTCTATAATAAGCTAATTTAATAGTGATAAAATTGTTACCAGTTAAATAAGTTCATTTCACTATGCAAAGTCTGTATATCTTAGATACGTTTGTAAAGCTGAAAACAACATGATTAATGAATTTCACTTAACTTAAGCAATTTAATAGTGCTCAAAATTCAAATTATTTATCATACTGGGTTCACGATTCAATGATCATGTGTTTTGTTCCCCCTAAAATGTAAAGATTAGAAAACAGTGCACATTTTCTTGAATAATATTTGAACTTTAGTTCCCTGCAACTGAACTAAATTACTTGAAACAGGCATCTAACATCATAAATAAAATGTTCTATTGTGGCTTCATGATATATTACATAACCCAGATAAATCATTCCTTTTCATATCTGAAGAATGACAGTAAACATATACTTCCTTTAAATCAAATAAGTCTTTCTTGAATTAAAATTCAATCAAGTCATTAATGGAGTCGGAAAGAAGCTTGATTGTCCGTTCAGTCCAATATAACCATTTCTGTGCCGCTCACATTTATTCTGCACTTATTTCTCATGGTGCTTTGACTAACATTAATGCTTGAAAATGGGATCTCCACTTTAGTCCTCTGCAATTAAAAGGAAATTATAAGAAGTTTAAAATGCATTTGAGATCATGATGTATGTGCCCTCTGGTGTTAAAAAATGCAGTTGCATTAGATGGAATAATAAACAGAATGCATGTGACACCATCAGTCCACAATTCACATCGTGACGTATTTGCATCACATTATACCCCTGTTGTCTAGTCACATTAGTACATTGTACAATTTATTTACACTTTCTTACAAAAATTAGTGGATATTTAACTCATTTTGAAATATTCCCTAGTTCTTGGAAGCAAAATATTTGATCTTTGGTTCCTTGTTAAATATCATGTTTTATAGATGCTCATCACTTTAATTGTTTCTAACTGTTGCTAAGCGGAGGAGAAAATAAAAGATGCGGTGAACAGATGGGATACAAGGAGTAACAGACTTGAATCTGTAAGATGTTAGGCAACTGCTGACAGAAGGATTCAGTGTGTTAGAGTTCATGAGGTCACAACGGGCCAGACACGACTGAATGACAGCATAGTCTCTAAAATGTGACTTAACCTTCCTTGTGTCTGTTATAAATGCATCTGCAAAACTAAACACACACACCATATGTGTAATTTATCAAAGTTCTGATGATGATGGTCTGCATAGCTGGATACGTATTGGTATATTTTACGTTTATTTTCTAATTTAAACCACTGACATCATTTATGCTGAGAACCTGATTAATATTTACTGACATGACAAACATTCATGTTTCGACGAAACACGAGAGTTCACGACTATCGAAAAGCCTACCATAATTTTACTTAGTTTGCTGGGTTACTATGGGGCCATATAAACTTTATTGGCATATAAAGCTTGTATACTGATATCATTTTGGTAATTAAGTAAACAGATTTGGAATGTTAGTACTATTAATCACAAAACGTGATTATAAAAAGGTATTCGGATATGTTTTTGCCATATAGCCCAACCCTATACCAATAAAAGCACAGTGTGTTTACACAAATCAGGCAGAAAGGGTTCATTGCTCTTTTGCTGATTGTTTTGCTCTGGTTAACGTGATTAATTTACCTTAACTTTTGAACCCGTGGATTTTAACCTTTCCCCCTCAAAGCTGTGCTAACCCACAGAGAACCCCATCTGCTGCTCTCCCCCCGCCTTCTGCTGAGGACCGAAACTGGAGGTCGTTAGAATGTCGAAATCCTTAAAGCAGTCTTGCAGTACTTACACTTTAATAAATGGTACTACTTTATATTTCGTGAAAACAGTGTCACTGGTAGGTGCCATTTTACGTCCAAAAGATCAATGTCTGTTTGCTTTCATGTCCAAGGTCTTACGATTGTAATTAGAAATAAAAATCACTTCATTCATGCCTGAATGACAGAAAACTAGTATGGGTAAACCGAAAAGAGAGTTGCAGTTTCGAAATACAAAAAGAAACATTTCATTTGGGAGTAGGCTAAATTCTTAGCAAGGTTTTTGTAGCAGTTGCACTTCTTGCGTAAGGACCTTCTCACCCAGGGGACATTCATGTTTTAAAATTAATGAGTTAAAATCAGGAAAAAATGTTAGGTTTAAATTCATTTCCTGCAAATGCTACGTTTATTTATTCATTAATTCACATTCTTATCCGCTTTATCCGCTGGACCTGTCTAGGGTTGTTCCTGCCTTAAGTCTCCAGACAGGCACTGGCTCTCCTACAAAGTGTTAAGCTCTTTTCATTTAAAAACAAGACATGTAATTTAATCAGTGCTGGCCATGCTTTTGCATAGGTCAGCTTATATCCCTCTAAAAGAAACAATTCCGTAACTTCATTCATTCACTTGAAACACTGAGTTTACAGTAATTCAGTGACAACTATGTAATATCTGACTGAACATAGTGACGCACACTCATTGTTACCTCAGTCTGATCTGACTAAGGTTTCTCAGTAAGAACTGATTTAAGATGGTCATGTGCTACTATGAACAGGGTGTACATAGTCATAGATAAGACCAACAGCTTTTATGTCCACATTTGGTTTCATGTGTTCACCATCGTTCTCAATAGGTTGCACCAAAACAGGGATTTAAATTTCATCAAAATCTCATCTATCAGAAATCAGATTGATTTATGTAGCACTTTTTTACAATAGGGCATTGTCTCAAAGCAGCTTTGCAATTTTATATTATCTTCTATTACATTATCTCAATGCCAAATTGAGCAAACCTAGGGTGACAGTGGAAAGAAAAAACTCCCAAATGTCAACCTTGGGTGGATCAAGACTCAAAAAAGGACCCATACTCCTTGGGTGGCTCGGATGTTAAATGTAAGAATCAAACTTATTTATCTAATTTAGTAAAGTGCATAGTAATATTTAAATAAACAGAGGACAGAGAGAACATTTTTTTGATAAAATAAATAAAATAATCTAATGGCTAAAATAATATGTATACGTATTTTTTCCAACCAGTAAACCAATTAGTAATATTATTATAGTATTATTAATAAATAATTATAATTAAGCAAAATATTGAATATAATAACGTTAACGTATGTATATTAGTGTTATTTAGTCCGATACAGAGTTAAGTGTAGTATTGTTTCAGAAGAAGCTTCTTTCGTGCCGCCGTGATTTGTGTAAAGCTTGTGAGTTTGTTGTCACAAGCAAAGAGTAATCAATAAGACATAAAGACTCGCGAGACTATAAAAGACTTTAAAGTTTCCAGTGGCCTCTCGGTAGCTTTGCGTCAATATCCTACTGGCTTAGTCATGCAGTATTGGAGGGGTGACCCAATAAAGGTAATGCAGGTGTTGGTGGTACCATATACATTCCACTTACTAATGTTTGGAACATTATTGAGGGAGCTCTAATTATTATTTTGGTATTCATTATTGGATTATCATTTTTTGAAAGTGAGACAGAATTACTCATGCCTAATTTTTAATGTATAAAAAAATCATAATAATTATAGATGATACAGTAATATACTGTTACAGCCCTTCCTTGGAGAAACTTGCAACACGTAAGTACGTGATGTGATGGCATGATGGTATAATTTTGCCCTCTGGTGCTCCAAAAATACAATTGCATAAGATGACGTCATCAGTCTCTACTACGCACATTGTGACATTTTTGTATGAATTAAAATGAATAATTGATGAGCTAAATAAAACATTATATTAACTTTGTTGTTGAAGGTTTCAATGTGTGGTCACGAGTGGAGTGGCAATTGGTTATGAATAATTTGTGCAGGAAATAGACTTAAAAAGTGACATAAGTGACTCATTTAATATGACATGAACATAACATGGACACCACACATTGTTTTTTGCTGTTTTGCTGTTATGTGTGAAACCGCATAAAGGATTCATGATTTCTGATTTGATCCATCAGGTGCAGTGTCGTCAGTGGTACCACTGTTCCCGGACACTCTGGACTGCTATCTGGT
Organism: Parotocinclus haroldoi; assembly: GCA_034779995.1. NCBI lineage: Eukaryota > Metazoa > Chordata > Actinopteri > Siluriformes > Loricariidae > Parotocinclus > Parotocinclus haroldoi. The sequence goes on along the minus strand of JAUZST010038396.1, from coordinate 33,777 downwards.
GCTGCAGGAATGTTTGGCCCAACCAGAATGTGAAAAGCTATATCGGCAGCTGGACTACTGCGTTGACGAGGAGGCCGTGGCACCATTGGTTCCAAGCGCCAGACAGGGCTGCGCTGATGCCCAGAATGCCTTGCTGCACCACCGGCCCCTGCAGGAGTGCAAGTGCCAGCGTGGATCGCGCAAGGAGACGCATTGTCTGCGAGTGTACTGGACCGTGCGATTCCCACAGGGTGAGGAAAGAACCTGCGTATATATGTGCGTCATGTGCCATCGCATGTATGTTCTTGGATTTGTGTAGGAGGGTGTATGCGCATGAATGCATCATTTTCAGATGTTCCTCTGGAGCTACTTATTTTAGGACTGTAGTTGATGTCACCTCTGTCACCTGCTCCTGTTGGGGGTAGCCACAGCAGATCACCACATTTTGGACACCACAGATTTTATACCAGATGCTCATCCTGACACAACCCTTGCCATTTATCCTCAGTTGGGACCAGCACTAGGAGGAAATTCCAAAGTCTGGGGTTTTGTGTTAACTCGCCACCCAAAATTCCAAGCTGGAACCACACTGGATCCACTGAGGCAGCATTTTATGACTAAAGGAGAAACACTAAAATGAAAATGATTTTTTTTTTTGTCCGAGTATAAAATTTTCTATTTTGAGAGCACTACTAAATCCTTTACTACTGTTAATGATATACTGTTTTAATATTGATACACAGTAGTAACATCACATCACATTAGTAGCAACAAGAAGGTCCTGTGTTCTTTCTGTGTGGAGTCTGCATGTCATCCTCTGTGTCTGTGTGGGTTTACTCCGGGTACTCCAGTTTCCCCCCGCAACCCAAAGACATGCATGTTAGGTTAATTGGCGTCTCCAAAGTGGCTCTTAGTGTGTGACTATGTGCAAGATTGTGTGTGTGCCCTACGATGGATTGGCGCCCCGGCTAGGGTTGTTCCTGGCCTTGCTCCCAAAGCTGCCAAGTTGTGGAGCCTCCAGCTGGCCCGTGACCCTGTGAGGATTATGCGGAAGACAATGTGTATATGTATATGTATATTATATCATATTGATTAAAGTTAAAAGACTTAGCTTTTTATTATTTAATTTCCTTTTACATGTATTAAAATATTAAAGCCCTTCTTTGTTAAAGCAACCAGGCATTGATTTAATGGGTGTTAAATAGCACATACCTGTATTAGTATACACTGTTAAATAGCTATTGCTTTGAGGACTACTGGCACTAATCACACTGCTATAACGTGCTATTTTTGCATCATCTGTTTAAACCCGGAACCGATATGGCCGACAAAACAGACTGTTCATGTGTTACTTTTTCACGTTATGTGCATTCTTTTTACTGCTGGCATTTTCTTTAGTGAAGTAATACTGAGGAACAGCCTTTTTTGCTTTTTTTTTACTTTTCCCAATTTCAGGTTTCTGATACTCCCTCGCTTTTCGGGTACCAATTGTCAGCACCCAGTTTTGAGTTTTAGCACTAAATCAGCAGATATCATTAAATCAAGCCTGGCATAAATTCACAATTTCTAACCGAAATATGACAGCTCTTCTGTCACCTTTATCAAATGTTATTTTTAAACACATATAGAGAGAAATAACTTTGAATTTGCAGCGCAGTACACAGCCAGCTTGACAGCTAAATGGATGGAGAGTGATTTATTTAATGCAGCAGAGTGTAAAAAACAGTAAATAAAAAAAACAAAGTAAAGCCAATTAGCTAACTTTAGCAAAGCTCACCAGTGTCACAGCAGTCTTCGTCATTAATTATGCCAAAAACTGTGATCATGATTATAATATGATTAATTGTGCAGCCCTATATCGCTGCCTCACTGTCTGAGTGGTGATCTGTGTGTCATTATGGAGATTTTCAGCAGTCTTATCAAGAGCCTGTGCAGCAAATTCTTTTCAGCTACTGTCAAATGAAAATGTCAAGTATTTCAGGCCTGCGTTTCAAACTGCAAATTGTATCTCGGCCATGTCTTGCAGCTGTGTAATTGCGGTATGATATACGCTCATTTGCATTGTGCTTCTCTGCATGCGAGATCGTGATAAGAAAAATGATGCCAAGTTATGTAGATGTTGAAGAGAATATATGAGGCATTTGCAGTGTGCAGGTTATATCAAACGCATGGCTTGTCTTTCTGATTTCAGCCTGTCGCACTTTGCCAAAGCACTGAAGTAAACTTCACACGGAAGTGCTTTCCCTTATTAAAGTCCGCATTCATACTGGGCGGTATTAGCTTGGCTATTATGTGTTTTGCGCAATCATGGACTCATCATATAATCCTCGTAATTTGATTAAACACCGCTCTTCATTAGCCGTAAAGATAAGGTAATGGTGCGCTTCTCCAGGCTTAATTAGTCTGCGATATTTCATCCGTTGCGTGGCTCAGATGTGAAGCACTGAATCTGTATATGATTTGATAAGACTGAGTGTGCGTCCTTGCAGGCTATGATGACATTGAGACGTCCCCATATGAAGACATCGAACTGGAACTGGTGAGAAATAACGAAGCATCCAAACTGGCCTCAATTGTAGCAGGTACGGCACTCTTCCACACAGCCTTTGATATGTCATGTTACCAGGCACCTTTGTGCAGTATGACTTAGTGCATAGTTTGTTCTTTGCTAGTACCATGGCTGCTTTATGCTTGTCGTGGACAGTTTATTCCCAAAGCTTGTCCTAATTTTCATATTCCCCACAGTAGATAGTTCACAGATAATTAAAAAGTTGTCTGTGAAGCTGTCTGTAATTTTTGTCTTAAATTTTGAAATTGTCAAGTTTTTGAGCAACATCCCTGACATCACACTATTATCCTGAAATCCCTGACTAATATATATATATATATATATACCTTCTTACCGACCAATTTATTACTTGCACCTGTTCAACTTCCTGTTAACACAAATATCTAATCAACTAACACATGCCAGCAACAAGTGCATTTAGCTATGTAGACATGGTCAAGTCAGGAAAGTGTTTTAAGTGATTATGGTTGTTGGTATCTCATACATTCAGAAAATGGTAAGCAACAAGAATTGCTATACTCCATCTCTTTTTATTAAGATACAAACATAAATACATGTACATATATGTATATGTGTCATCCCAATGAAGCTTAAAGGTGTTGCATTTGCTCACGTAAAAAGGGAGATCACACGAAATACTCCCCACTGTAGAATGTTTAAAGTGTGTGGAGGTTTTTCTGATTTTTTTTTTTTTTTACAGTTTTTCTGTTAATGCATACAAATGTATTGTATTTATATACGAGAATAAGAACGTGAATTAACTATGGTTTTACCATGTTTGTTTTTGGTGGACAGAAAACTATAAATGGTTACTATGGTATCTCAAGCATTGTTTTATTAACGTACCATAGACAAACCATGACAGATTGATAGTATACGAAAAGTTACTGTAAGACACCTTATGTGTATAGTCGTAGGTAACTACACAATATCCATGGGTACTATAAACTATGCAATTTATAGATAGTTCTGTTAGTTATACTGAGGTATCATATGTAAACTGTGAAGCTGCCATGGCTGCTATGTACTCACAAGGGGACCTATCCTCTGTGAGCAGCTTGATTTATGAATTTGTGTAAGAATTATATATATCGAGTTAACTACAGTATTTCTTGTTAAGTTAAGAATTTAGCAAATGTATTAATAGTTAAAAAACATAAGCTAAATATAAAATTAGCAAAAAAAACCCCTATATATATATATAGTTAAAATATATATTCCGTATGTCGGGTTTCTTGCTCAGTCTTTTCGGTGGCACTGGATTGAAGAGTGGTGTCTGACACCTGACATCTGTCTGCCACCCTGTGAATCTCTCAATGTGCTTCTCACCTTTCCTCACACCTTCATTTCTCTCACTCTAACCTAGTCTCCTCATTTCCCACGGATGGACAGAACCAGTGCCTGAAGGCAGCTCAGGACTGTGGGCTGTTTGAGAAGTGTGGGGCACTACGTGCCGAGTACGTCCTGGCCTGCACCAAACCAGCACCGGGTTCCGAGCGATGTAACCGACAGAAGTGCCACCGGGCACTGCGCAGGTTCCTGGATCGTGTACCTGAGGAGTACAGCTTCGGTGTGCTCTTCTGTACGTGCACCGAGCCACTGTGTGGAGAGAGGAGGAGGAAAACCATTGTCCCCTCCTGCTCTTATGAGGAGAAAGATTCACAGCCAAACTGTTTGCACCTCGAAAGCTACTGCCTTCGAGACGACCTGTGCAGGTGTGCATGCAGACACGCTTAACTGTGTATGAATAGATGAACAAACACATAACTGAACACAGAGACAGATTCACAAAAATAAGCACCTCGATAAACACAGATACATTGTGATACATTCGCAACACAACTTAGGCACACATAAACAAATAGGACTTCATACAAAGTGACACAGAAACGCAAATATGTCTTATGTTCACATAAATCTGAAGTATATCCATTCTGTCAAACTAAAAATATACAAACAGTTACTACAAACAAAATGTTTGTTATGTTTTAAATTAATAAACAATTTCTTGGGAAAAAACCCTTGGGTTCTGTGGAAGGGGCTATAGGAGTGTAACCTATTATTATTATTTGTAGTAATATTATTATTATTATTAATATTATTATTCATTCTAGAGGGAAAATATATCAATTTTAAGCTAGCTTTGAGAAACATTGGTTTTAAATATTTAAATCATTTTCTCACACATATGTTGACAAACTGGAAGTCCTTTTCCCACCAAATCATGATTACAGTTCTAAATCAGGATTAAAATCATCTGTTAAAATGGACAACATGGTATGATTTTGGGCTGTAATGCAGCTCTTTAATCTGATCTACCTGCTTTCTGTTTTATTTGCACAATATGGTTGCTGCTTTAAATAGTGGAATTGTACATATACTCTTTAAAATTATTTAAACTAAGAGGGAGGCATCAACTTCAAAAGTTAAAATGCCAAGTTTAAGTGAAAAGTGCTTAAAACAGCAGTGACGTGATTACACAGATCATTTTGGGAATAAGAGAGCACATTGGTGGGAGCAGATCATGTTACAGGGTTTTTTTTTTGGATAATGGTATCTATCGAAACTACTCTCTTGCGTTTTACCAGCTCTGCTTGTTCTGCATTATTGTTTGTCTGGACTTGAAGGGGTGTACATTATGATTCATATGCGCTGTGTCATTGGTGCATTGGTGCTTTTTGGAGATATGGATGCCTTTACACCTGTTTAATATATGGCTACAACACACCAAGCATATCAGACTCAAATATAGCAAATGTGGCCTGTGGTGGTCTATTTCTATTAACGTGTAGTCACTTAACAGATGCCCTTAATCATAACGTCTTACAACTGATGAAATCTTACTGTCCAGCTAATTGTGGGTTAAGGTCCGTGCTCATGAACACAGCAGTAGCAGCTTGGCAGACCATCTGGTTTGCAGTCCAGCACCTTAACCGCTGTGTCACAATCTACTGAAGCCTGGGAAGCTTTCAAGCTGCATAGGAATAAATTGGCTGCAATCAGTCACTATATGTCTACAATGTCACGTAGTCACATTGTCTGGAGACAATTTTAGATCTTAAAATGCAAAGGTAAAAGATTTATAATTAGATTTATTAATTAATAGATACCTTTTGAATTTAAGGCAGGGTCTTTATTCAGCACGTAGGAACCCTGAGTGATGTAAGTTTGTGGTGATTGATCCAGACGTAGGAGTACTGGTCAAAAAGTAGTGATGCAAGTGTATAATGATTGGTCCAGATGCAAATGCCAGTGCTGAGATCAACCTCCATGAGTAAACATTCTTGTACACCATCTAAACAACAGTCTTCATGCTTAAAATTAAAGAATAAAACAACACATACAAATGGACCAACAGTGAATCCAGGCCTTAATAGGCCTCTATGTAACAGAGGTGATACAGTGCAAAATTAGCCTGGTTTATGTCACTTCAGCTTCAAGCAGCACTCCTATTGCAGATGCAAACCAAAAAAAAGCCTGTAATGAATATAGTCCATGGGGGGTCGTTCTTCGCTAATTAGTCCCTGGAACTCCTTGGTGCTAAAGTGGCTTATCAGTTGTAATTGTAAGTTTTAGATGGGTGATTCTTACGGAGTGACTTTAGTTTAAAAATATTCTATACCAGTCCTAACCAGTATATTGAATTACATACTAATATTGATTCCTTGTGAATAACATTTCCTGGTTCCTTTAAGTAATAACTGTTATTGTTTCTGAAAATTATTAATGTTTTCATGGGTCATTGAATCCCAGTGACTTAGTATACACCTTGTAATAGCTGTTGTTTCAATTACTATTTTTGTGAAATAAATATGTATATATTGCTGCACATGCACTGTGGTTCCATGCTGAGTTAACTCCTCTCCCAGTTCTTTTCCTGGGTTCAATCCCAGGGTGGAGCAGCCGAGGGTTTACTCCGGGTACTCCAGTTTCCTCCCACACTCCAAAGACATGCGCGTTAGGTTAATTGATTACTCCAAATTGACATTGACTTGTGCGTATATGACTAGTTATGATATGACCTTGTGTGTGTCGCTGAAATGGCCACTATTGCCAATAGTGACGTTAAGCAAACCAAATAAACAATAAACTAATTGCACTCACTGTTCACATTGTTAGGTACACCCCTTCAATTGCTTGTTAACCCAAATATCTGATCAGTTAATCACATGGCAGAAACGTACTGCAGATACACAAGTAGACACGGTCCAGCCGACCTGCTGAAGTTCATACTGAGTATCAGAATGGTGCAGAAATGTCATTTAAGTGACTTTCGTGTGGCATGGGTGTTGTTGCAAATGGACTGGTTTGAGTATTTCGAAAATACTACTGGTGATCTACTGGGATTTTCACACACAGCACAATCTATAAGGTTTACTGAAAATGACCAGAAAAATATCCAGTGAGTGACAGATCTAAATGCTGGACAAAAATGCTTTATTGATGCCAAAGGTCAGAAGAGAATGGCCAGACTGGTTTGAGATGATAGAGATGCAACAGTGTCACAATTAATCACTCGTTACAACTGAAGCATGCAGAAGAGCATATCTGATTACACAGGAAGTTTTCTTGGCACAGTTTGAGGCCCTTAATACTGACCAAGCATTGTTTAAATGCTTGCCCACCTGAGTATTGTTGCTGAGTGTACCATCTACTGATGGATAATTCCAGCAGGATAACATGCCATGTCACAAAGCCTAAAGCTGGTTTCTTGAACAGTGCAATGAGTTCACTGTCCTCAAGTGGCCTTCACATCGGCAGATCTTAATCCAATAGAGCACTTTTTCAATGTTGTGGAATGGTAGATTTGCATCTTGGATGCACAGTTGACTGCTGCAACTGCACAACACTATCATGCCAATACAATTAAAGGAATAACAAGTAAAGCAATTCCAAAAAATAGGCTCTAGACCAGTATTAGCTAGGTGTACCTCATGACGTGATGTGTGTGTATACTTAAATCCTGAAAGCATTCACATTTTTCTTAAGTAATCTCAAAATTTGCCTCACTGAATAACTGTATCAATGAGCAGCTTTACCACAACAACAACAGTAACCGAGCACAAAATCAAACAAAGGAGATAAACTGGATTGGGCTTACTTTCCATTAAAACATACTGTTTCTGACATCACAGTCAGACTTCCACATGTTTACATGCTATCTGTGCCGTATTGAGATACAGCTGTCCATTTTTTTTATTTTTGAGTTCTTCTGATCACAATGTTATTTTTCTTAAAGTATCAAAAACAAGCACAGAATATTTTGAGACTTGTCAGTACTTGATAGTATCAAAACACTTTGGAGTGGTACCTTTTTCTTTATACATACCCAGTGTGAGCTGGCACACATGTAGTCACGAACAAAGAAAGATACACATTCAAAGACAAATGACTGCAGGCTGTTTCCATTTCTAGTGTATGTTTTGTGCTTTTTTTTCATTCCTCTCTGTCTCTCTCCAGGTCCAGACTGGCTGATTTCCAGCAGAACTGCCAACCTTCCTCATACTCCCCCTCAGGCTGCCTGCGAGATAGTGGAGCTGTGTGTCTGAAGGCCTATGCCGGACTGATCGGTGAGTAATCACACTTTGATAGACCCCACATGACGGCTCACCTGACTGGGGGTTCATGACCATTTATACACACTGGGAACAGATGATGAACCTCACTATGCTGTGAAAAAGAGCACTTTTACTAAGACATGTAAAGGCTGGTGACCTTATTGTGTGCTCCCAGTGCGCTGACGTTACTGTTACACATCAGAGCACACAGCAAGCGGCCTGCACTCCAGATTGTAGCTATTATTTCCACAGATGGGCAATATGCTGAAAATTTATTGTAATCAAATTTGAGCGAAATATCTATATGATGGTAATTAGGTATTCATTCATTTGAATTCATTTACAAACTTATATTTCTTTCTTAAAAGTCTTGTTGCATTCTTACACATCGTACAGCCCTACATGGTTAGAAGAGCTTATTAAGATTCCACAGCACCAAACACGCACAAACCTGAATCATAGAGTGTTATTTCAGAGATCTTATTGTGAGCCCATGAAAGACTCAATAGCCTTAATATATCAGTGATAAACATGCAAACCATTAGTCCTGTATCAGAATGTACTCTTATGTACACTTTTTTTTATGAATACAAACTTAATCCTTACAGTTTTCAGCTAAGCCACCCAATGAGTATGGGTCACTTTTTGAGTCTTGGTCCTCCAAGTTTTTTTTTTTTTGCCCCTGTAACCCTTGTTTGCTCAATTCAGGATGGGCCTTTTTAGATAACATTAAGCTGCTTAGAGACTATGTTCTGTTGGAAAAAGTGCTGTATAAATAAATCTGATGTGACCTGGTATTTACAACTGACATAACATTATAAAATATTTAGATTTATTTAATACCAATATGTGAATTTCAATCATTCATATACGCTCACCAATTACTTTACTAAACACACATCCTTTTGAGTTTCTACACTCATGTCCATTTGATCAGTTCCCCTTACCATGCAGAACCACTTATATGATGTAATATGTAATAGTTCTACAATTGTAGACTGTAGTCCTTCTGTTCTACTTTTAGTCCCTTTGGTTAAAGTTAGTTCTTTAATCAGGACCTCCACAGATCCAGCACAGATTATCATTATATATTACAGTATTGGTGGTGTGGTAGTCTGTGTTGTGCTAGTAAAAGTGGATCAGACACAGCAGTGCTGCTGGAATTTTTAAACACCTTAGTGTCACTGCTGGACTTACTGCTGAAAATAGTCCACCAACAAAAAGCCACCTGCATCCTGTAAGCGGCATGCTGTGAGCACTGCTGAAATATGAGAGGATGACTAAAACAAACTGTGTAACAACAGATGAGCCGCTGTCTCATACTTTATATTTACAAGGTCTAATAGACGGATAACTGATTCGAATAATCAGACTGAAAATTGACTGATACCTAATAAACTGATCGATAAGTGTATTTTCTTGTACTAAAATATTAATAGCTAAAGAAAATGTAAATCATTTTACTGTTTAAACAACAGAGGCAAGATTATACTAACTAACCTAAATGATAGTTGTAAGATGTTATTTGTAAGATGTAGTGTTACAGCAAGCAGCAGCCACACTAACTGTACAGCATTTAGCAGATAAACTTATCCAGAGCAACTTACAGCTGAAACAAAGTAGACTTCAATCAACTGGTGCCTCTATTTAAAGCCCAAAACCCTAACCTGAGGTTAGTAGTCCTGTAATGTTTGGCAAGCATTGCAGATCCAGTTTGGAACCCCCTCGATTCCAAGGATGGCAGGGTTTCCGTACCATTTATTCCAGCTTGCCAATACAGGAAGTATGCAAAGTTGTTATTTGTCAGACATATTCTAAAAACACTGGCTTCTTTAAAATTGTGATGCAAATCCAAAAATCAGTGAGAGAAACCATTTGTATCTCCCTATGACAAATGCAAGTGCTACTAGCGGTAGCTAGTAATGTATGTCAAAACGTGTGATTATTACAAACAGCTTAGTATGTCAAATGAAAGAGTACTTCTGGCATATGGAACAGCGTCATTACCAGGTTGCATATCAAGTCAGGTCAATATCTCCTTGGTTGCAATTGGTCTGAGTTTCAACGTGAAGGTGTGGGGGTGTGGTTTTGTTGTACCTCTGCCTGTGCTCAGTGAATTATGGGGCAGGCTCCGAACCTCTCCATAGACCTGACCAGGATGGGGGTGATCCAGCAAAGTGTTAAGAGCTCTATAGCATTAATTCCATTATCACAATCAAGAGTTATTTACTGTTGTTTATAGTCACGCATTTAGAGTTGCTGAGCAGCAGGTAGAAAAGTCTGTATTATATCTCATTTCCATTTTTTATTCTCCGATATGTGGAGGCTGTTGAGAATGTTTTGTAGGATCACAAATTGAGCTCTTGCCTAATGTTCCCAGAATAGGTTTTTAACTGAACTATAGAGAAAGTCTCAATTTCAAATTAATCCAGTGTAAATTTAGCACTGTGAAATCAGAGTCAGTCATGCAAAAGGAGTGAACTATTTAAAAGTCATGTTTTTGAGCTGCACTCGACCAGACTTCTGCTGTCTATTTAAATAAAAGTGTGATACGTTCCGCCTCTGCACAAAATGCAGTTGATATATAAAATGAAATGTTGGTATTGAAAAAACATGATTATTGCCCTGTTCTTGAATTCTCCTGTGCAGTCAAGCTTACATGCTTCGTTGCGGTGCACTGGACATGTTTGTCTAAGGCTGAAGTGTATCTGATTACATGGTGCATTTACTCTCAGAGCAGAGTGCCACCACACAGGTACAGTAATTAAGAAAATGTCTGAGGAGCCACAGTGTTGTAGGCTGAGTCTGCAAGATGACCTGGACCTGTACTACCAGGACAAATGTGCTTTAGTGAAATTAGCCAGACATGTGTCAGGTAATGAGAGCTGATCCTGTCATCTGTCTTAACATGCATACAGCCAAGGGTCTATCTAATTGCGAATTCTCGAAGGTGGTAGCTAGGCTAATCAGCATGTAGTGTCAGTCTGTATTTCAGTTTGTGAGTCCGTGTTTTATACTTGATTTGCCGTTTTTCATTGTTTTCCATTATGTTGGTATGCAATAATTGTTACATAGATTTTCTTTTGGTATTTTTTGCATTATTTTAATTTGAGATACTCGGGGTCTAATGTACCTGTCACCGACCGTAAGGACCTGGATTTACAGTGGTGTCTTGGCCTGGGCCATTACATGCAGACACAATTAGCTGTGTCTTGTTGAAGGAAGGCCAGTTGGACCATTTTTCATCTGGTGTCACCCTGTGATGGAATGGAATGCAATCCAGAGCATACTTATGCTAGGCTCCAAAACCCTTGCAACACTGACCAGGAAAATCAGGGACAAAATTTCATTACATACTGTATATTTACGTAACTCTGTTTATTATGATTAATATTATAATAAATACATAAACACAAACCATACATAAAGACATAATCACATTTTTTAGCACTTGCTTTGAAAATGCCAACAAGGCATCCAATGGTGTTTAAACACAGTAACCTGCGGTTAAGGTACCTGATAGTTCTGGGTCCTGGGTTCGAATCCCACCTCTGCCAAGCTGCCATTGCTTGAATTGTAAGACTGGATCAGTTGTAAGTCACTCTGGATAAGGACGTCTGTTAAATGCAGTAAATGTAAAAGTAAACAAACAGATGGCTCTCTTTTGCTTATTTTTTTCTTTGACTGATTTGTGACACATAGCTCTTAGTGGGCAACTCCATAGCATACATTTGTGTGTGAGCACAGTAGTGACAGGAATAATAATAATTATTATTATTATTGTATTAGAACCTGATGATAATATTTACTTTTTAGAACTGTTTACATTTTTTTTTGTAAACGCACTTCATTGACATTTGTTTAACAATGCTCTAAATGCTCAAAGTCACTTTACAAAAATCTAAGCCCAAAGCCCCAACTGAGCAAGCTTAGGCAAGAAAAAACTTTATAAAAAAGTTTATAAAGAATAAAACTTTGGAGGACCAGAGTTCAAAGGGCATTCATTGGGCAGCCCAAATAATATATGTAAGAATGAAACTAATTATAAGTGAACTAATTATTACATATATTGTAATAGTTTAAATACACATATGCTCAATATAAAAAGAGAAATTTTAGCCGGGTCCGGCATCACACACAAACACAATCAGGCATGGCTTGAGGAGGATGATCACAATTCAGCCTAAAAAGATTGTGACTTGTCTGTCTCATCCTCTCCCTCTGTTGATCTCTGTCTCAACAGGAACCATCATGACTCCAAACTACGTGAGCAACAGCAGTATGGAAGTCTCTCAGTGGTGTAACTGTGAAGGCAGTGGGAATCAGCTGCAGGAGTGCCTACGCATCCTGCACATGTTCAACAGTAACATCTGCCTGCGTAAGTCTTACTATACCACTCGATCACAAAACCAGAATGTGTTTATGTATCATCTCCAAACTCATACACAATGTATTTTACATGTTTTGAAATGTATCTTGGCATTTCTATTCTAAAATATCCACCAGCATGCACTGACAAATCAGGTTTCATACATTAAGCCCACGATTAACATGGGATCATTTACATTCAGTACCAGTTACTGGAGCGTGTGTCTAGAATAGGACTCTGCACAATGCACAGCCATGTATGGGATTTTTTGGCACTGTCATGGAGCATCAGGTGTTGAAATCCTCTTGAAATTCCATATTTGAGTTTTACTGTCAGCCTGTACGTCTGAAGACTCACTCACCAGTATGTTCAGTTGAATGCTTTGCACCATTTAAGACCTCATACACTTTTCAAGAGTTTTTAATCTGCCGTCTAACTTGATAAGGTTTAAGCATAACAACATAGCAACATAATATTAAAATGTGGCTGTAGTAGGCCAGATTAAAATCTGATTGCTGTATCCTGTGTAATATGTAAATCAGTTCATTACACTGGACCACCAACTGATTGTGTTGTTTACGGTTTTTATTAGCAAAAGATGACTGTTGTATTAAATGTCACAATTGTATATGATCTCTTATTTCCATAGGCTTTGATGAAACTGCCAACTTTGGGAGGTTAACATTTCGAAGCAGGCAGCTGTTAAAAATGTTTCATACATTAATGACCCTGATTAAGGCCAAGCTAGTTTAAGACCTTTTTCCTTTTGATTTGCCATGCTGCAGAAGAGTTTGAGTAGTCACATGCGTGCTGGAGAGGCAGTCGCATTGGTGACTGTTTTGTAGCTGCAATGCATCTCGAACCTTCCCTGGAAGTGCTTTGAGGAGTCATGATATCATGTGCTCATGTGTGCATTTACATAAATATTGTTTTCTGCCCTTTCTGGATACAATCCAGGTACTCACAATTTGTGGAATGATGTGGTGTAAGTGGGTCCTTAGGCAGACAGCACGCAGCACGAGCAGTCGAAAAGAGGTACTAATAATCACTAAACTATGTTTAGAATCAGTATTTTTCATGCCTAGCCCATGATAGACCTCTGAACACAGTCAGAAACAGGCTGAATGAGCTCGAAAATAAAGATTCACCTGTCAAAACAGAACAAGAAAGAGATATTTTACTAATTCCAACAGCAAGTCATGACCAAAACATTCGCTGATAGAAAAAACGAGAAGTTTTGACAGAAACTGACAGAACAATTGAGCCATTTTAGAAATTCTTAGCTAATGACAAGCTTCTTTGATACATGCAGTTCATTGCTAATAGCTGTTTGCTGAATTGCTGATGCTAAAGTCAATCAGTCTTGGGTCTTCTTCAAGCACAATTTTGAAGCCTGTCAGCAGCAACTGAATGTAAACAGTGATTCAGTGCATTTATATCGATCTGTTCACCAAAGTCACTCATTAAAGAAAAGACGGAATAGTTGCAGTATAAAACTAAACGTAAGTTTATAGGCGGCAGGTGGCACAAGTGGTCTGCACTGTCAGCTTACAGCTCCAGAGATCGATGGTTCAAATCTGGCCTCACCTGTGTGGACTTGTGGGTGTGCCACCATGTCTGTGTGGGTTCCCTGACACATTCCAAATACGTGTTAGTTAAACTGGTATGTCTAAAGTGTCTTAGTATATGTGTGTATGTTTATGTGCCCTCTGATGGATTGATTTTGTCTACGTTTGGTTTCCACCTTGAGATCTGTGCTCCAGACGCTGAATTGAATTCAATGTTTATGGAAGTGAATGAATGACTGATTGAGTACAATGCAGGAACAACCTTAGACAGGGCACCAACCCACTCCACACTCACATAAAGGCACCAGTTAACCTAACAAGCATGTCTATTGAATGTGGAAGGAAATGAATCAATCATATAAAAAATAGTCACACTGCTTCATGGGTTTACAAAGGTATGTTGAACATTCAAGTTTAAATAAAACATTTGAAGAACACAGCACGAACAGTCACACCAAGAGACACAGATGAATGGTCAGAACAAATATTAAAGTATTAAGTATTAAGTTTTATGGAAGCTAAAATTATGCTTGCTTTATAAATTAGGCCATGTTCACATAATATGAAGCAATCATTTTCTCCCCAGAATGTCTTCCTTTTGACATACGGTGGGTGGTAATAAAACAAAACCAATCCCTCACATACAGTGGGTATGAAAAGTATTCAGAGCCCTTGAAATCTATCACTATTTGTTTCGTTGCAGCCATTTGCTAAAATAAAAAAAGGATCATTTTATTTCTTATTAATGTACACTCAGCATCCCCAGCATCTGAATACTTATGACGATGTGATATTTCAGATTTTCTTTTATAAAGTTACAAAAACATGTCTACGTGTTTACATGTTTGTTTTTTCTGTAAAGATGAGATGCTGGGTGTAGATTAATGTAATGAAATAACTTTTTAGATTTTAGCAAATGGCTGCAATGAAACAAAGAATGAAAAATGTAAAGGTGTCTGAATGCTTTCCATTCCCACTGTAGCTTTATCTAAAACAGACATGTTTTTCCTGCTTGAATGGTATATTCAAGTAAAACCAAAAGATAGAAGCATTTGTTCACTGATATTTGACAGTAATTAGCTATAGATATTCTTATCTAGAGCAACTTAGAACTGACACAATCTTGCAACCCACAACAAAAGGGCTTCGCTCAAGGGCCCAGCAGTGTCAGCTTTACCATAAAGAAATATCTCCATATTTTTGTGAGCAATGTCATTATTAGGGCTTAGTCATTTTGTATATACACAGTTTATATGGTACATAAAACTTGAATGATATTATAGCTGAATATTATGTATGGCTATAACGTCAAGTAATGTGCATAATTCAATTGATAGATCTGGCAGGACTCTGCTGATTTAAACGGCCTTACTTACTAATGCATGAGTGTGTACAGCTGAGATTAGTGGAAAATGGCTGTAATGGTTTAATGTATTGATGCTGAATGCAGGGGAAACTGATAAGTTGAGCCTCAACTGTTTACGAGATGTGTTTTCCTTTTATGGAATGTTAATTATTAATAATTTACAGGTTTTACTGGAATAGGAGCTTTACTTTGATATGATTTTCAGGATATATTGATTAGTATGAGGTCTTTCAACTTGGGCTGTCAACGTTAATGTGATAAACGTCTGATACTTTGATGCTGTTAATTTTTAACACTGTTAATCTCAGTGTCACTGCTTGAACCTGTGCTTAAGTGCTGAATTTAAAAAGGCCTGAGCAATTACCTAAAGTATTTTATTGTGTGTTAAGTTATTTTGAAGGCACAGCAAATTTATGCTATTACAAGCTGAAGACTGACTACTTTACATTGTATTTAAGTGTCGTATTCTCAGTGTTGTCCCATAATATCATTTAATAGTTACAAAAATGTGAGGGGTGTACTCACTTTAGTGAGATACTGTATATTCAACATTATATAGAGAAGCAATAACCAATTTAACCTGTTTACTCTGGGTACTCCAGTTTCCTCCCACAGCCCAAAAACATGCGTGCTAACTATTACTCTAAATTGGCAGTGACTTGTGTGTGTGTGTGTGTGTGTGTGTGTGTGTGTATACATGACTAGTCTTGAGATGAACTATAATATGGATATAACCTTGTGTGTGTCGCTGAGATGGCCACTGATGCCAATAGCAACATTAAAGAAGCCAAATAAACAACAAACAGTGATTGAAAAAAATAAAGAGTAATATTCATTAATGCTTTAAATAATGTGTGATTAACGAGATTCAATATTTTGATTAGCTGACAGTAAATATACTTATATATAATGTTTCACACGTATACGTCATCATTGTCTATGTGTATATTATGTACAGTACAGGTAAAGCAGTCATTTGCTATTATAGTGCCTTCTGTTTTAGACTTGTATCCTGCTAGGTAATGAATAATACAGAACTACTTTGGAGCACAGGGATGTGAAAATAATGAGATTTCCAGTGTTAAAAATGGCGAGCCAGTGGACTGTGCTATAGATAAAGCCCTATCAGGGGAACATTTTAAGTACAGGTTGCATACAGTATTATATTGGGAAATAGGATATTTGGGATATTTATTAAAATTGCTGATGTCATATGATAAACATTAACACATTTGTTTTGTATTTAGGATTTTAGGAAGCTGGTGGCATTAACACCTTTAGTATACAGTGTTCCTTTCCTGTTCACCCATTTATACCATCCACAAAAACATTTCTTAAATCAGTTTACATTCTAGTTTAAATAACTTTTAGTTTTATATCTGATTAACAGTTAAACCAGTTTCAGAAACTGTTATATTTGTTATACAAGGTAGCAATGGTTTCTAGAATGTGGTCCTATATATTGATATTTCATCACGTTTTAACGGGATCTGTCTATCCAGCAAAGTGAGCGTAAGCTTACCCTAGATGGGGTGTGAGGCCATTAAGGGCTACTGTTTTCATGCCAGGGAACACACCATCAACCAGCCTGTTTTCCATCAGGCAAGACCAGTAGTGCCCGTATGAACCCTGGCCCAGTTGGCACCATTGGAACTTGAACCCTGTCACCATGGTGGTGGGATTTTGAACTGTCGCTTCACTGTTATAGCCTAAATGTTAGCTGTACTAAAAGTAATCTGCCAGTCATTAAGACATGAAAGAAGAGATACATCCTTTAATTACATTTATTGTTACACAAGAGAACATGAAAAGTAAAGTAATTAGAGAAAATACAGTCAAATTCATCAACATGCATAGGGTTTAACGCAGCAGCAATGAACGCCTCATTTATACCCACAGTGCAATAGAACAGGCATTATGGAGTCGTTGTGACATCTGTCCCATCAAACAGAAGGTCTAAGGTAGGTTCATTCCACGTAGTATATTTCAAATAAACAAATCACACTGACGAACACAAGCATACTCAATGTACAAGTAATGCTTATACATGACTGGTAAATTTTACCCATGGCGAGTATTTCAGTCACAAGGATGTTAATGCCAGAGCACCTGGAACAGGGCAATAAAGCTGTAATTCCTCGATTCTGTGTCCCATTTGGAGAGACAATAAAGTGCCAACCATGTCTCCCACTGTGGCAGACAAATAAACACATTAAAATACATGTCTAGTCAAGTCAAGTTACCTTTATTTACATTTAAACGACAACTATCTATACATATCTATTCTAATATAAGATTTAATTTGAAGTGAAACCAAACACGAAAAGCAAAACAATATGCACATTTATCCTCATTAATTCTGTGTAATGTAATTTTTATTCTTTATAAAACTTAACACTCCTACCAAAAACAAAAAAGAACGATATCAGATTTCTTTCTAGACTTCAATTCTGTTTTCTGTCTGCAAGTGTTACAAGATTTTGCTCCTACTAGTTTTCTGCCATTCAGACTTGAATCAGATGTATACAAAACAGATGTATTAATCCTATTAAATGTGTTAAACGATGCATACCTGTACACATAACAAATTGAGAAACAGTTGTTATGATTCAAATCTGATTTTAAGTGACAGAAGTATTTGATACTTACTTATAAATAATACACTTAAAATATGCACATACTTGTTTCCAAATAGTACAGGTGTATCCATTTTGTTCTCTACTTGGTCTGCTTTCTGATCATCAGGTTTGTTGTCACTATTAACACTCAGTCGCATGTATTGTGGGGACTCTGAAGCAGGTAATTCCTTTCTGTGAGGTGCAGGTGTCAAAGTAGATGATAGTTAAAAAACTGCATTCTCTCCAAATCATAGGTATGGAAAAAGGCATAGTGTGTAAATAGTGTGCATAGCGTCTTTTATCCTGGTTATCCACCTTACAACGTCATTATTACAAAGTCATTATTACAGCATATTTAATGATGGATGTGAAAGAGTTTTTGAGGAACTTGCATGTCCAATGTTTAGTACGTAATACATCAGCATGCTTTTGTCTTATTCTGGGTTCCTCTGTGTTATAGGTAATGCTATTGAGAACATGGGGAGCTCAAACCCTCGGCCTGTGGAGGGAACACTGCTGCCTCCCCCTCGCCCCTCTCCTCACGTTCAACATGACGAGCTGAACATCCACCTGCTCAATTCGGTGGGTACTTAACACTTTATACACTCTACATAACATACTTCTGAAGGTAAAACTACTAAATATGCTACATATTGTAGCAACTGAAAATTCACAAAAAAATCAGAGCTGTTGTACATTAAATAACAAAATCAGCTAGAAGACAAACTAATAACTTTACTGTAAAATCAATTACTAAAATTGCCTTTTAACTTTACTTAGTGTATCTGAAAGGTAAATTTCTAATTATACTGTAAAATAAACTAATGGAATGTGTTTCGAAACCAAACTGCTGAGGAACTATAAAATGTAATGAACTGCTGGTGACATCCTTTCTGAATATAATTGGCATCCTGTCGCAATAAAATTAAGGCATGATCATGACTTAGTTAGGCGTGGGAATTAGATGCAATTGTGTTAAAACAAGATAATTAATAATAACAATATCATCTTGTTCCCACATGTTAATTATTTCATTTCCACTTCTTATTTATCTCGTCCTCTCAACTTACTAAGTATTAGGATGTCATTCCCACTTTGGGCAGATTTGGTCAGCCATACAAACATTTAGGGATATTTCTAAATTTTATCCTGATCCTTTCCATGCTCTGTCAATGTCAGTGTGTTTTTGGCAGTCTTGGGTGACCATACACCCTACTGAAAAGCCAATGTGTGGCACTCTCGTCCAGTTTGATATGCAGTCCACTTGCTACTCAATCACCATAATTGAGTTTGTGTAATGCAACTTTCTTTGACTTATCATTTGCTTTTCTGATTATCTTGTTTACTGAAATAAAATCCAATGACTTAATCACTTCATATACATTTAGAAATATCCCCTAATTTTTGTGAGCAGTGTATTTTATTTTCTCTGATGCATTTATTTATCATTTGGCTGCAGGACATTACAGTAGCCTAAAGTGATTATTGATTATAATAATGTGTGGTACTCAGCCTAAATCTTAAAGCCTTCTGCCCGTATGTGGTTTTAGTGTATATTTCATAATTCAGAGCAGAATATATAAAGTCACTGCTTGTGTAATTCATGGGAAATGGCCTGACAATTATGTCATATCTTGAATGGACTGCATTTGTAGTCAGCATTGTGATCGTTGTAGGTACGGACCCACATTCAAATAGCCTGCACTGCCACCTTCAATTACTAAACCTTCCATCCCTCAAGATAATGACTCTTGTACGAAATTAAATCAATATTGATCTGGTGTGTTCTCTGCTGTGTTCCCATATTATATTGAGGCTTGGAATAAGGGCCAAGTGCCAAAGTTTCATTGATGCGATGAGAGACATAAGCGCAGCTATGATGTTATTGGTTCAGACTCTTAATCTATATCCAACTCACTAGGCTTCACTCTTATCTAAAAATCATTTTTTAGTCCACAGGCTGGTTCATGTCCAAACAGTGACCATCTAGCTGTGAGAATGTCAGAACTCCAAGGCATGCATCTTAATAGGATGGAGGGCAGTTTGCTCAAATATTGGGATGTTATTGCTTTCAGAGATGTAATAATAATGCATGCTGTGAAGGTTTATGACTTACTTAGAACATATTAGCTGCACATAACATACAGGATTGATGGTGCCCAAATTTCACAATTTCAAGTTCACAAGCTTAAAATGCAAACTTTTTTCAGCACGTTATCACATGGGAATATGTTTAATCACAGACTGAATCCCACAACACATACTTTAATACATATACTCCACACAAAATTTAGGGGATACTCCAAATGAAATATCCCATAATGAAATATCCCGTCATTTTTGTTAGAAGCATATGTTATATATGCTCTTAAAAGGTTATGGTATGATGATGTTCATACCCTATAATTCACCACCCGCCCAACAATTTTTGAGATCCATCCACTGAAAGGATGTAGCAAAGAAAAGGCATGGATGTAAAGGCATAATAATACGTATTTGTTGTTACGAATTTACACTTGAGGAAGCTTTTAAGGGAGGCATGCTTACAGCATGTTACACCGCAGTAAAGGCTACCCAGGCTACCCAGTTTTAGAGCATTTGATCTTGGTTCAGGTGTTTACTTTAATCCAACAGCAGTTTTTTTGACAGGACAATTATGCTGATGAACTTTTTGTTCAGGAAGAGGTTCTTGTTAAGGCTGCCCATTTTTCCCTTGCTGTTTGCACTATCCCTTGAACCCCTAGCTCAGGCTGTTGATCAGTCTGAATTGGTTGACACTGTTTTCATGAGAAACACACCTCATCACATCTGTTTATATGCAGATTACATTTTATGATTAATGGATATGCCACATATATCATTCCTTCATATGTTGAGACATTTCTGGCTACAGGATTAATAGGAGCAAATGTTCCTTTCTTTCACTTAATTTTGATGCTATCTCTTTATATTTCCCTGATGTTGTTCCTATTGTTAATTATTGTAAATATCTCAGATTAGATTTCTATCCCTGCTCATAGGATATTGCTAATAAACACACGAGTGCTGTTTTAGCCTAAATCAGCTTAGAACTCCCAAAGTGGTAACACTTCTCTAATTATTAAAATTATTAAAACTTTATTAAAAAGTAATATGAATGTTACAAAAATGCTATCTTTGAAAATTTTGATTGGGATACGCCTCCATATCAAGCTGTCAACAATTCATCAGAGTTCCCTAATTTCAAATTGTGTGCTCAAGCTTTTTTTGTGTGTCCATTAGCTCCCCATGAATTGAAGGGTTTCATATTCAGTAATAACTATCAGACAGTGTAAGCTATGGTAAGGATCCATAATTTTACATTTAATATTCATGTGAAGAGCAGTGGACCAAACGGTCAGGATATTGTCCCAGAAATGTCTTTTTACTGTCCACAGTGGACTTAAATTATATCTAATGTGGTGGAATTTAAAGCAATATATTTATAAACTTTCAACCTCCAAAGGCTTAAAGACCTCAAATTCCTATATATCTAACCTGGAACATCATGTTTCATATTTACATTTTAGATTTGGACTCCAAACTTATGGCATTCAATTGGATAAGAATTTGACATAACTCAAATCTTGATGTTTTTTTGGAACCTTATGTACAGAGTTTATTTAACCCCTCTGAAATGGTTCTGTGTGCCTGAATACTTGGCATGTGCTATATTGTTTGTTATATTGGCACTAAAGCGAAGATGTACATTTAATCCCAAAAGTATTTTTAAATATTATTTTAAGTGTCAATTTGTTATTATGGCCGAGAAACCTACTACTACCGAGCTTTCACATCTGTAAATCTTTTATTTGCTGAACGCTGGAACCCACATGTTCATTGGGCTATTAAGGTCCAGAACTTTACTGTATATCATCGCTTTGGAGCTTTCAACAGCTCCGAGGTTACAAGGCAAAGACAGTAGTTTTGACAAGATTAAATACAATTACTAGTATCCTCCAACTGATTTTTTTAAAGCACATTTTCCAGCATGAATAGCCTCTTTATTATTACCTTTATTTAGAAGTCTTCCAGGATGTGGATGGAGGTAGAAGAGTAGGGTTTGCAGAATATGGGTGGTTGTGGTTGTAATAAGCTACACAAGAAGGTCATACCAGATACATAACTATTAATCACATATTTACCACTCATATATACGTAAATTTGGATCATTTACTTCAATATATAAATGACCCAGAATCATACATTTTTTTTATTTGTGGTTAAGGTATTGGACTATAGGGTTCAAATCCCAACTCTGACACAGTTGGGTCCCTGAGCAAGGAGCGTAACCAACAAATGCTTGGATTGTAAGGATGTATTAATTGTAAAGCATTTTGAATAAGGGCGTCTGATTTTCAAGCAATATTATAAAATAAATAAAATCCTGAACTCACTCTTCAGCTTCATTTATTTTTGTAATAGCTACTTCTTATATGGAAATTATAACATCTTTGCTTAGCCATAAGGCTCAGATTGAACTGAGTGTAATATTAATTTCTGTACGTGTGGAAATTGCACTGAGAAGCATATTTTGTAGTTGTATGTAAGAGTGGTTGATACAGGGTCAACCTCATTTCGTTTGTTATTATCACCATTTGAATTTCACAGTATGCCCATGAGAGAATTTCTGCTTTTTATTTATTGGATGACCATATCTTTAAAGCTCCTCGTATATCGAAAGGCAGCACAACAATTTACAAACACCCTCTTCTTTGATCATTATGTGCACATGGATGTGAGAGTGTGTTATTACTCTGGACCATGTGTACATCCTCTGGTGTGTATGTTTGTGTACACAGAGTGCTGAGGCTTAGAGATAATCTGGGCCTCCAGACAAAAAGGATTCAATTCTCTTTCTGCTGTCACTTCAACCTCTTTCTCATCCAAATCTTTCTCCGAACACTCCTCTGTCTTTCCTGATCATGCTCGCTCCGTCTGTCTTTTTTTTTTTTTCATTCTTTTTCTATCTCGCTACGTGAAAGGATTAGTCAAAGGTGTTTGCAGGAGGCAGTGCATCAATCAGACTTTATTAGTATTAATTTATTCATGCCCATCTGTCACTCTCTTTCTCTCTTCTCTGTTATCACTATTTCCAAAACCCTGGCTCACTCTCGCTCGCACTGTGTTGCGCACTTTGGCCTCTTCCACATTGCGCGCGTTGCACAGGTTAGTCCTTTATGTAATCCTTACCAGCTCTTCCATATTTCTGTTTTTAAAAAAAGAGAAAAGTTAAGATTCTCTTTGGTGCATTTGTAATATAGCTGCTGATTCTGTTGAGTGTAAACCAGCTTTCCTTCATTTAAACATACCGGTGCTATTTTCAGGGTCCATAATGAGCACACCTGTGCAGATGTGGGTCGAGCAATGCAATGGGGGTCTGACATTCAGAATCCACAGGAGCAGTGATATTTTCAAGGCTACTTTGCTTCAAAACTGTTTCCCCACCCTCCGAGACCCCCTCCTGCCAAAGTTCTTTTGACTTCAGAGCCTTCGGAGCCTTAATATTCCTGTTCCGTTTCATGAACCTTGGTCTTGTGAAAGTGCGCAGTTTCTGTCACCCCACTTTACGATACATAAGTCACTTTCTCCAACTGACACTAATACAAATTGAGCATGAAACGCGAACAACAGATTTTTACAGCGACTTTGTCTTAACCATTTAGGACCTACTTTAAGAGTTGTATGTCTTTTCATAGTGTTGTGTTTGATTTTTAAAAATCACACAATTATATTACCCCAAAATTAAGCATTTCTCCATAATTGTCAATGGGTTTAAAACGTTCAATAAAAAAAGGGTGAAAGTATAATATAGTGGCTGTGAGACATTCCCGATTGGCCTGTCTGCCTGTATTTGAGTCATGAACAGAATTACACAACCACTGTTTCTTAATTGAAGACAGAATAAAATGGAAATTAGGTTAGGTATTTAGTATACCATATTCTCTCTATACCAATCAGTACAGTGAAAAGATTACGTAGCGTGATACATTATTGGTAGATCATATACCAACTATTAAAAAATGCTAATCATTTCTACACATCGCTGGAAAGTTATCCCATAGAACTACTGTATCATTAAAAAAGACCTTCCATTGGCTGTGATCAGATGTCTCAGTCACCCTGCGCATGCATTCTGTGGAGTTTCTTATGATTTCTAAATCAGAAATCTGGCTGTGAAAGCCTAACAATATTAGGTTTACATATGAAGAAAAGATCCAGCCTGCATTTACAAACCAGGATTTGCGTGCTATAGTGACTTCTATAATTTCATAATATTATTTCTCTTTGTCGCATTACAGAGGAGCACTGTCACTTAGAGATTTCACCTTACTGGCTCTGAGACAGTAAATGGGAAACGTTTTGGGTCATTGTAATGGCACTAAATGATTCTTAATGCCAGAACGGTAAAGAATCACATTTTTGACACAAATCAATGATAATGTTATGTGCAGCAGTCATGAGACTTACTAACAATCAATAAAGCAACACAAACTAGGAGACAACAGAAACAGAATCAAATCATTTAAGCCTGGGGGCCCAGATTATCTCTAAGCCATATTATTTTTTTCTATTTAATTAGCAGAAACTAGCCTGTGGGGCCATTCCCCTTAAAGCCACAGCCACCTTGGAAGCTTGCTGTTTGCATCTTGGTGTGAAAAAATGTTCTTTGTTTCCATGGTTAGCAAATTAGCCATTGCATTGTATCTGTGACTGTGCTCAATGTTGTTTACTTCTTGCAGATTCGCTAAAATACAGTTCATTCTATTTTTTATATAATGTCGCTTTTTGCATCGGTTAGATTGAGACACAATTAGCGTAATTGAAAATCCCAATTCATGTCTTTGGCCACACTAATACATAGACTCCCACACTAGGGGCACTTTGCAGATGAAAATACAATATGATTATGGTATGGTCAACGTCCATTTCAGTCAACGGATGGAAAGCGGCCATTAAATAGCGCATATCTGTACTGTAAATATCTCAATAAATATTTAATCAAACCAAACTGCTTTTTACAGTTAGACTACCGTGTTCACAAAAAGATCAACCAAATAAATGCCATACTCGTGTTCCTTTGATTTGCATTTACATTTCTGGAATTCATTCCTCTCTTCCTATTTCAGGTTGAGGAGAGCGAGGAGGAAAAGGAGGAGCCAGAAGAAGAGATGGAGCCCCTTGAGGAGTTTAATGGCATCCCTCCATTCTCAGAGAAGGCCACAGTCACTAACCTGGGCTCAGAGACGGGTAGAGTTCAGAGCCGAGGCTCGACCCCTTCAGCTTCCCTGCTGCTACTGCTGCTGCTCGCTACCCTTAGCTGGGGGTAGAGCCCACACACAAGCTCATACATACACCTACACTTACATACACATACCCTCCCTCCTCAAATAGCCACTCACACCCAGACTCTTAAGACTTTATACTGGGGGATGGAGAGAATGCAAGAAACACGATTGACATGCGATGTGATGAGATGAGATGAGATGAGATGAGATGAGATGAGATAATATGAGATGAGATGAGATGAGATGAGGAGGACAGCAAATCCCCCTCCCTGTCCTGTCCTTTTACTGTTTCTTCTTCACATGATAACAGGTGTAGGTCACTGATCTCCACTTGTTCAATCTGAATCTGATTCTTTCTTCTGAATCAAGATTCATGATTTACGATTCATGACTCATCAGTCTGAATAGAACGGGATATGATGACTGTCATTGAGTGAATCAGTGAATCAGTAGTGTAATGTACATGTTGTGTAATTCACCTTTGCTTTGCTGATGTTGCCTAAACTGTCAGACATCCTCACCACTGTTCAGGAGAATGCTTTCATCCACTTCCATCTAGGAGTGCGCAGCTTGTGTTTGTATATTTCATTTCAACACACTGTGCGTTCTGGTTGCCGAAGTTTTGTTTTTCTCACGAAACACGTGTCTGTATGTGTGTGTTTCGTCAGTACCGAAGGAGAACTCATTGTCTTCACACCTGGCTTGAATATCGAGTCCTTACACAGGGTCCGTTTTATAAATCTGTTTACAGTGATTTCAGTCCTGCCCCAGTTCACTCGTGCAGTTTGTTTTTCATTTTGTCAGTGTCCAATGCATTTTTATTTATTCCCCCAATTTAACAAGGTATGAATACCATATTTACCATAGTGCATATTTTAACGCAATAAACAGGTCAACTGAAATTTAGGATACTGTCTTAGGCTAGAACTAGTCTGGTTAGACTGATTGACAAAATGTGTCATATCAAAAAATGAAAAAACGTCGATTTTTGTCAGGTAGTGGTACCTTTCTCTCACAAGCAAGTTCACCAGCCTTAAACAGATGAGCCAAAAAAAAACATTAGTATAAAAAAGCAGATGCTGTCGTTCATCAACTTTAAAAAAAAAAAAAAACAAGCTATAAGAAACTATTGACTAGAGATATTTCTTTGTTCAACAGTTTTGAGTTGTGAACTCAGAATGCCTCCAACCACTTGCCTGAGGTAAAATGCTTCATGGCATTACAATTTTTTTTTTTTTTTGGGGGGGGGGGCTCACAGATATCAGTAGCAATGCACCTGTCTACCTGTGTAGGCAATTTTGCCCCTTTTCCTTCATTTCCAGCGCTATCCCATACCAAAATATGTCAGGCTTACTAATCAATTATAGTCAGTAATTTGTAACAACAGGTTAGGAAAAAGTGAGTGGGAAGTAAAAATGTCCCAAAACATATAAACACAAAGGTGTTCTAAGTGTTCCATCTAATGCAGTAGCCTTCAAACTTATTTGTTTTAATGAAAAAGGCTTACATATCCTGTGTAACTATCGGGTGTCTTTTTTTCAAACCACGCCACTTACAAGCACTTTCCTGATGCCTGAGAATGCTAAATGTGACTGATGACCTAATTATGCTAGGACTGCACTTCAAAGAAAATGAATTGTTTGAGCTTTCAAAAAGGAGCTCACACATAGTATCACTTATTTAAACTTAGTTTATTATTATTGCTTATTTTCATTTTATTTCATATATATAAAAACCCTAAGGTACTGGTGAGTCCCGGAACGCATGAGCTCTAAATGTGAGAGCTACTACATCTTGTTCCGGCACTTCTTCTGGTAGAGATGCACTGAAATGCTAACACTTTGCAAGTGGAAAGCATGACCCAGCATGTGACTATGCCATGTACATATGTTATATACATGTGATACCTCATATGTATATAACTTACATAACCTTCAAGAAAAAGAACCCAATTCTTTTATATAACGTCTGGTGCCAGGGGTAGCTCCATTGGTGGTTTGAACTTAATTTGCAACCGTTTTCAGGTGGGCTGGTTAAAAAACAGATTTCACACTTGACCAATGTACCAACTCTCTCCCCATATCGATCACCTTTGAGTTTGGAAAAGGTCTAAAGTGTGAAAACGCCCTTAAGAGTACAGATAGAGGTTTTCAGTTCTTACACCTTTTGTCTCAAGTGATTCTCTCTCACCCACACACCCATCCACCCACCCACACACCCACCCACACACACACGCACACACACACACACACACCATGACCCTCCCTTCCTCGGTGCAGATGCAAGCGTTTTTCCTTTATTGCTCTATCTGCGTTGTGCTTTAATTTTTAGAGTCAGCACAGGCTGTGGACTCTAACCAGGGGCATAAATAATAAAAAATATAGCCCTAACAATATGACTAATAAAGCCTAACTATACTGCTCACAAAAAGTAGGGGATATTTCAAAATGAAATATCCCCTCAATTTTGTGAGAAGAGTATATAAATAAACGTGTAAATAAAGAAATGAATTTGTATATGAAGAAGGAAGTAATGAGTGCACAGCATTTGTTGGGGATCCAGTATCAGTTTGAAAGCTGTGGAAGGGAGATATTTGCCATAGACCAAGACCAGGATAATGGTTCAGAACGCAAATTGTTTTATCTTGCGTGCTGTGGGGGGAGAATTGCTTCTGATGAAACAGAGGAGAGGAACAAGTGAAATACAGAGAGATAGAAGGGAAGAAAGACCCTCTAGCACAAACATATATTCGAACATCTCCTGCTTCTTTCTGTTTCTTGTGTCTTATAAATCTATTGCTGACACTAATGTTTTTTGCCTTCTTGCGAACCCCCCTACTATTCATTTCTTCTCGTGTATGTCTGAGGACTTGAAAGCATATTTCCTTCTCTTCCAGAGGGACTTTAACTTAGGAGGGTTATTAAGACCCCCTCCCTCTCCTTCCACCCTCTGTATTCAGGCGCTTCGGAGAAATCCGATGAGAGGCGTAGAGGTCGTGCGCTGCTCTCTATCCTCCTGTCCATCTCCCATTGAGAGCAAGCACCTCACATTACACCATGCACATGTTTAACACTGACCTCCCCAAATTGGTCTATTATGCGGTGGGAATGGAAAAGACAGCGCACTGATCGACCTGCTATTCTGCCGTCCTTGCTCCCACTCTTCTGTGGTGCAGGTCAGCACTCATGTTTCCTTCCAAATATCGAATTCAATTTAGACGACAAATTCAATTGTCATTCCAAAATTAAACACCCTGAATTAATAAACACCTCGAGTAAAACACTTTCAAATATAATAAGCTCAGCTCAGGTCTTTCTAGACTCTCATTACAGGGAACAAAGGTCACTATGACTGAATTATATCTCTGTAAATAAACCAAAAGTGTGTAAAACTTTTGCCAAAAGCAAAAGCAAAGCATCCTCTATTACCGTTGCTTGTCCTATTTGGGTCATCGGGTAGATTTGGAACCTACCCTGGAATTACTTGGGCACAGGCAAAGGTACATCCTGGGTTGCCAGTCCATCACAGGATTCATTGTAACCCCACTCTAACAAACTGTTTATAGTTTAAAGCAGCTGGTTCTTCTCACTGAGCCACAGGAACTGCGTTCATTTTCATACATACAATTTTGAGAAATACAAGTTTCAGAAATGTCACATTTAAGTTTGGTTCATGCATAAGACTTTTTACAAAAGCAAACCAAATTATCAAACAATTAAGTATTTAAACATGATTAACTATTTTTCTGCTTGCTTCTATGTAATGCCATTTGGTTTTCCCATGTGAAAAGCACCACATACCACTTTAACCATATGCAGTAATATACACATCAACAGGGTGCACTTATAGTAACACAGTCTGGGGTCGTGCCCTCACGGTGCCACCTGACCAGGTCAGGCATCAAGCAGACAAGATTGGCCATGAGCTGCAAAAATGACCCCTATTCACTCCATGTGATCCCGGACCTAACACACAATCCTGACATGCATAAGAGCCATAATTATTCATCGTGCCATATTTTGTTCATTTTCATGTTCATTAACCCAAACATAATAGTGATTACCAGAACAATCTCTTTTAAATGCATTATTAATTGCGTAATTTCAAATTTTATTAGAAATGGCTATGGCATAAACTGCACAGTGTCGTTTTGTGCATTTCTATGTTGCATCCCCTGTCACACAGTAATGAGCAAAGCCGTGGGTAATTTCTGAATTTGTTTACTACTCAGACTACTTCCGTTTCCTATAGACTAACAATGCTATATAAAGTATATATGTGGTTATGTTGGGAATAATGTAGTAATACATGGTATAGCGAGTACGGCGTCATTTCAAACACAGCCCATAACTGCCTACGTGCCTCAATACAATATCATGTCATACCATATATATCTACCATTCCCACCGTTTTACATAAAACACTTCTATCTTGTGAAACCTCTACCTTTGGGATTGTGAAAATGTTACAGTACACTAAACACTCGCAGTCACTTTATTAGGTACACCTTCCTGTTCCTACACACCGTGTCCATTTGATCTGTTCCACTTACCATACAGATGCACTTTGTAGTTCTACGATTACAGACTATGGTATATTTGTTTCTCTTCATACCTTGTTAGAACCGTTTATTATGCTCTCTAAGATCAGGTACCATTTGGTGTTGGATCATGCTCGGCTCTGCATTGACACTGATGTGGTAGTCCTGATTCAGTGTGTGTCACACTGGTACGAGTGGCTCAGACACTCAGTGCTGCTGGAGTTTTTGAACACTGTTTTTTTCAGTGTGTATTCTATATACATTATCTAATCCTTCATCAGTTCTCACAGAATGCCACTTACAATATTCTGGTGGACTTTTTTATTTTCAGTCCAACAGTGGCAATGTTTAAAAACCCCAGCAGCACTGCTGCATCTGATTAATTCATACACGCACAGCACACACTAACACACCACCACCATACCAGTTTCACTGCAGTTCCGAGATTGGTTCACCAAACAAATAGTACTTGATCTGTGCTGAACCTATGGGGGTCCTGAACATTACAGAACAGAGTAAATGAGACGAAAAAAGTATCCAGGGAAACAGATGGACTACAGTCTGTATTTGTAGAACTACAAAGTGCATCTATATGGTGGTATTGATTAAATGGACATGAGTGCGTAAAGAAGGAGGTGTACCTAATAAACTGATTTGTGGGCGTATATACATATATATATATATATAAATGTATAATAACTGTTTTCATTGCTGGTCAGTGCATTTGGTCTTATTTATAGAAAATGTGGCCGTTTGTTGTAATCAAAGGAAATTTGAAATTACCCAGCGTCGTTATCCTATTATGAACTTGTTTACGCGGTCTGTTCTTACATCTGGTATTAAAAGCATTTTCACGGAAAGACCGGGGACACACTCATGCGATTAAGCAAAGCTGACAGAGACATGCAGCCTATTACTCCTAAATTTGTGCGACAACTTAATTTCTGTCTTAAATTTGATTCGATTACCAAAGGAGTCATGGCTTTCTGTATTGACGGACCACATCACATATCCAATCAGCAGCCTTAATTAAGAACACGCACGTTGAGGGCGGGAAGATTGACGTGTGCGTCCAGATGTCGCTCAGGCTGCATGATGGCTGTTGTAAGTTTTAAATTGCTGCCGGGCTCACTGAGCAAAAGACAAAAGGACAGCAGAAGATAGGAGTCGACCGAGTGGGCCTGCAAACTTACACAAATGCATTTTCATCAAACAAACAAATAAGCCATGCGTTAAATGAACACAGAGAAGGCGTCAGAGTTGAACCAGAGAGCTTTACTGATAGGTTACGTTGGGGTTAGCCATTACTACCGCATATGAGCTTTAACGTTATATTTATATAGAATATATTTTCCCTTGCCTTATCTGACGTGCGAGTGAGACAGATCCAGCTGGAGACTTTGAGGGGAAAGATTAAAAACACTACAGAGAGGTAGAGAAGATAAACCGAAAGGCAGAGAGTGAAAAAGATAAAGAATAGAAACACAAGGCGAGAGAAGGAGAGGCGGAAAGCTTGTGAGAGGATTAGGACTTTTCAAAGAGGGAAAGATTGCATGAGGGGGAACAATTCAGAAAGTCAGGGAGAGAGGACTTGGAAGAGAGAGATAGACTAGGCAGGAGAGAGAGAGAGAGCGAGAGAGAGAGAGAGAGAATGCATATCAGCAGGGCTGAAATAAGCTTTGCTAGTGGAGGCTGCATCCTGCAAATAAAACAGGTCTGACTGACTACATTGCTAATACTAATATGTGGTTTGCCCTTCTCTCACTTACGCACAATGTACCTTTTTTAGACTCCATTTACAGCTTTCAGTTGTTTACCCCCAAACATATTCTGTCTTTCCGTTCTCTATCGCGTTTAGACAGGCTTTCAAATTGCATTATTCAGTTCTCTTCTCTTCTCACTCTCTCTTTGTCCTGCAGCAGTACCATATGCTCAGTGGACTGTGTGGCTCTCTGTTCCACCCAACACTACACCCCCAATTACATGACCATAATTAATGCCGCTAATGATTTCTTAATGAAGATCTCTCTAAAAAAGCTGAAACACTAAGGCCATATTTGAGCTTGACTTGTGTCGAGCATGCATACTACTTATTGGTGATGAAAAAAGCTTTATTTTTTACTAATCTGGCCCTCACGGCTTGGGGCTGTCCTTTATTCTTTGCTGGAGTCTCCGTGAACTATCGTGTAACTTTAAGAAGTGCAGAACTAGTGCTTTATCTCCTTTCGTTTATTGTCATGTACTTTTTCTTGTTTGTCTTTCTGTGTCTGTGTTGACACTGGACCTTATTGTTCACGCTCCACTGTTGACTGTGCACACATCCGCAGACCGAGGACAGATGTACAATACGGGACGCCGCCGTTTCATAACGTGTCACCCGTGGCCATGGTCATTTTGCAGTGTTATACCGGGTGTTCTGTCAAGATGGACTGAAATAAAGAGCAAAGCTGAGAAATAATAGCACACACCTTATTTCTTATTTTTAACGTTCTTGTTTTCTTGGAGGATGTGAGGTTGCTGCTGTGAGTCATGCATGTTTTATAGGATGTGCCTATAGCCTTTACTTCATTACGTCCAGTCCTCTGCCGCATCATTTACCCCTAGTGTATTTATTTTAAATCTATTATACACCTCTACTCCACCTAGCCTAATATTAACTGCACCCCTACTGTACATTACTCACATCCACCATATACCTCTACTCCACCCAGCCTCAAATTGATTACACGCCTGTTGAGCTTACCAGAAACCCACCATACACATTTACTCCACCCAGCCTCAAATTAACTACACCCTTATTGTACTATAAACGTCTAGTCTAGCTTCAAATTATCTGCACCACAACTGTACCTATTCCAAATTTACCACTGTGCACTTCAAATTAACTAGACCCATACTGTATTCATCCAAAACATACCATATAACTCTAATCAAATTAACTACAACTCTACTGTAGTTACTCAAAGCAACATTTACTTCATTTAGCAGATGCCCTTATCCAGAGCGACTTACAATTAATACACATCTACTCCACCCAGCCTTAAAAAACTGTACTAACTCGAAACCCACTTTTTACCCTTAGTCGACCTAAAATGACTACGTCTTCACTGTACTTACTATTAAATAGAGCATAAAACCTCTGTTCCACCCAGGCTCAAATTAATTACACCCCACTGTACTTTTACAGTTTACATTTACAGTATCTCACAAAAGTAAGCACACCCCCATATTTTTGTGACTATTTTATTTTACTTTATTTTTATATTTTATTTTCATGGGACAACATTGGAGATATGATACTTTAATACAATGTAAAGTAATCAGTCCACAGCTTGTATAACAGTACTCGTTTGCTGTGCCCTCAAAATAACTCAACACACAGCCATTAATGTCTAAACTACTAGCAACGAAAGTTAGTACATCCCTAACTGAAAATGGCCAAATTGTTACAAAAGTGCCAATATTTTGTGTGGCCACCATTATTATGCAGCACTGTTTTAACTCTCTTGGACATGGAGTTCCCAAGAACTTTATGTGGTGCCACTGAAATCCTCTTCCACCCCTCCACGATGACATCACCTGGTGGATGTTAGAGACCTTGCGCTCCTCCACCTTCCGTTTGAGAATCAATCGCAGCTTGGAAGGGTGTTTGGGGTCGTTATCTATTGGAATACAACCCATTTTCCGAAGGGAGGGGATCATGCTCATGGATCATGGATCATGTAGGCCCATAACATGACATTTCCACCACCGTGTGTCTAGCCAAGACACATTCCTCACTTGGATGCCCCCACACACGCTTTTCCATATTTCCATATTTTCCATATTTTCCAGCATTTAGCAGACACTCTTATCCAGAGCGACTTACAATTAATACAGTCTTACATTTTTTTAAGCAATTGT